>RXON01005262.1:0-107446 GCA_009667805.1 Leptobrachium leishanense
GGCATGGCTGTGCGCGGTTGGCTGTGCGGCGGTTGGCTGCATGCACACCCAGCACTACGCTGGGAGCGCACACATTCCACACTCCGCCGTCTGTTTTGGCGGTTGGATGCATTCGCAGCCAGAAATATGCTGGTTGCGCGCATGCGCAGACTGTTTTTTTGGCGACGGACACGCCGGACCTTATTCTTTTATGTTATAGATAGTTAGAAAGGGTGGACTGTAAATCTGACACTATCTCTGGATCACTCAAAGTGTGTCGTTGAGGCTCCACGGAGACCTGCTAAACACTTGGAATGCGTCAGCTAGAGTCAAAAATAACGGGCCATGATCAGACGTTGTAAAACTAGAGATTTCACACCCTCGAACGAATGGTAACAGAGAGCCCCGCACACAAAAGATGTCAATTCGTGTATAAGAGCTATGAGGTGGGGAAAACAACATATAACCCTTTTCCCCTGGTGAAGTATTCTCCAAGTGTCATATAAACCGTAGTGAGATAAGAGGTTTTGCCTGTGCATAACATTCAAGATAGGAAGATGCGCAATAGGGAATTCAATTTGTGGCTTCGGGAATGGTGTCGGGAGCAAGGATCTGGCTTTGTGTCCCATGATAGCTCTAATTGGAGCAGAAAGGAACTGTATAAAAAAGATGGTTTGCATCTTACTCATAGGGGAACATATGTTCTCAGTGAGAAGTTCAAAGGTTTCACAAAGGAATATTTAAACTAGGAGGGGGGGACAAAAGGGTAAAAAACAATCTGCCCGATTGTCCCCCAAAACTAAATCGGAGGGTGCAAGCAACATGCGAGGTAAAAAATGACAAGCTCAGAGTCGTGTAAATAAATGCTCGCAGTTTAGTCAATAAAATCAATGAACTGGAGGCAATGATGGCAGCTGAAAAAGTAGATTTAGTGGCGGTTACTGAGACATGGTTCAGTGAGAAAAATAACTGGGACATAACAATACCGGGGTACTCTTTATATAGAAAAGACAGAGAAGGTAGGAAAGGAGGAGGAGTGGCCCTGTATGTGAAAAACAACATAAAAACGACCCAAATAAAAGTGAGCGAGGTGAACATAGAGTCAGTTTGGGTTACGCTAACATTTGGCAATCATACAGTAGCTCGTGTAGGTGTGATCTATAGACCCCCTGGACAAGCAGAAGAGATAGATAATCTGCTGGTTGAGGAAATAGCCAAAATGGCAATGAAGGGGGAAGTTATTATCATGGGGGACTTTAATCTTCCTGATGTGAACTGGAAAACCAAAACAGCTGGGTGCACCAGGAGTACAAATATTCTAAACTCCCTACTGGGATTATCTCTAACACAAGTAGTTGAGGAGCCGACCCGTAAAGAGGCCATATTGGATTTTATACTTACAAATGGAGGTTTGTATCGGACGTTGTTGTAGGTGCAAATTTGGGATCTAGTGATCACCAGTCAGTGTGGTTTAATATAAGAACAGGGATGGAGCCGCACCACACAAAAACAAAAGTTTTAGACTTTAAAAAAACAGATTTTTCTAAAATGAGATTTTGTGTGAAGGAGTCATTATCAGACTGGAGGAGTTTAAAGGGAGTCCAGGAAAAATGGGATTATTTAAAGGAAGCATTATTGAAGGCCACAGGAAATTGCATTCGGCTTGTTAGCAAAAACAAAAAAGGGAAGAAACCACTGTGGTACTCTGCAGAAGTGGCCAAAATAGTGAAGAACAAAAAGATAGCATTCAATAATTATAAAAAAACTCAAGAGTGAAGAAAATAGGCAAATCTATAAAATTAGGCAGAAAGAGGCAAATCAATTTATAAGAGCTTCCAAAGCACACGCAGAAGAGAAAATAGCTCAGTCAGTAAAAAAGGGGGACAAAACATTTTTTAGATACATAAACGAGAAAAGAAAAGTAAAACAAGGATTAGTTAGATTAAAAACAAAAAGAAGGAAGGTATGTAGAAGAGGATAAAAGTTTTGCTGACTGCCTCAATGAATATTTTTGTTCAGTCCTTGCAGAAGAAAAGGAAGGAAAGGGACCTCAGTTAGGAGAGAACACTAAAGAGACATTTACATATGAGTTTACAGAGGAGGAGGTTCTACAGCAGCTGTCTAAAGTGAAGACAAAAAAGTCAATGGGGCCTGATGGGATCCACCCTAAATTATTAAAAGAGCTCAGTGATGTAATAGCAAAACCGTTAGCAGATTTATTTAACCAATCCTTGTTAACGGGAGTCATCCCAGAAGACTGGAAATTAGCAAATGTTGTGCCCATTTACAAGAAGGTAGTAGGGAGGAATCGGGAACTATAGGCCAGTTAGTCTTACGTCAGTAGTGGGGAAATTAATGGAAACCATGTTAAAGGAAAGGATTGTTGAACATCTAAAAACACATAGATTACAGGATCAGAAACAACATGGGTTTACCTCAGGGAGATCATGCCAAACTAATCTTATTGATTTTTTTGATTGGGTAACAAAAATAATAGACACAGGTGGTGCAGTAGACATTGCTTATTTAGATTTCAGTAAGGCTTTTGATACTGTTCCGCAAGAAGGCTTATCGATAAATTGCAATCTTTGATCTTGGATTCCAATATTGTTGAATGGATTAGGCAGTGGCTGAGTGACAGACAACAGAGGGTTGTGGTAAATGGAGTTTATTCGGCGCAAGGTCTTGTTACCAGTGGGGTACCTCAGGGGTCAGTACTTGGACCCATTCTCTTTAATATTTTTATTAGTGATATTGCAGAAGGTATTAATGGAAAAGTATGTCTTTTTGCTGATGACACAAAGATTTGCAACAGGGTTGACGTTCCTGGAGGGATCAGCCAAATGACAAATGATTTAGGTAAACTAAAAAAATGGTCGGAGTTGTGGCAATTGAGTTCTAATGTGGATAAGTGCAAGATAATGCACCTGGGACGTAAAAACCCAAGGGCTGAATATAGAATATTTGATACAGTCCTAACCTCAACATCTGAGGAAAGGGATTTTAGGGGTTATTATTTCAGAGGATCTAAGGGTAAGTAGTCAATGTAATAGCGCAGCATGAAATGCTGGCAAAATGCTTGGTTGTGTAGGGAGAGGTATTAGCAGTAGGAAAAGGGAAGTGCTCATGCCACTGTACAGAGCACTGGTGAGACCTCACTTGGAGTACTGTGTGCAGTACTGGAGACCGTATCTCCAGAAGGATATAGACATCTTAGAGAGAGTTCAGAGAAGGGCTACTAAAATGGTGTACGGCTTGAAGGAGAAAAGTTACCAGGAAAGGCTTAATGATCTTAACATGTACAGCTTGGAAAAAAGACGAGACAGAGGAGATATGATAGAAACATTTAAATACGTAAAGGGAATCCACAAGGTAGAGGAAGGGAGTATATTTAAAAGGAAACAAAGTAGCAAAACAAGAGGACATAGTCTTAGATTAGAGGGGCAAAGGTTTAAAAGCAACATCAGGAAGCATTATTTTACTGAGAGGGTGGTGGATACATGGAACAGTCTTCCAGTAGAAGTGGTAGAGGCCAAAACAGTAATTGAATTTAAGCAGGCATGGGATAGGCATAAGGCTATCCTAAACAAAAGATAAATCCAGGTAAAGTATCCATGTAATTGGGCAGACTAGATGGGCCGAAAGGTTCTTATCTGCCGACATTTTTCTATGTTTCTATGTTTCTAAGAGGTGCATCATCCCCTTGCATTGTTTTCTGATATGAGCATATGACGGGGCAGATCTATCTAAATTCGGATCCAGACACGCATTAAAATCGCCCATCAAAACCACTTCTCCCGTTAAAACCATTGACATTTTGAGCAACACATGTCGAAGAAATATATACTCGCCTCCCAGGATATACTTGAAACGAGAGAAATCTCAATGTATCATTCCTGGTAAAATACTTTCTCAAAAAAAAAAATAATAATTAAAGTTGGGAAGAATTAGGACTATACACATTGCAGATAGTAAACAGCTGTTGGTTGATGGTGCACACCAAAATGAGATATCGACCTTTTGGGTCACTGATTTTTCTATGAAGCTGGAATGACCCTATCGTGTAAGAGAATCGAGACACCCCTAGCTTTAGTGGGACCTGTGGCGTGAAACTGTGTGTAAAGCGAGGCACCCGCAGTAGAGTATGAGACAGTCTACGAAAATGTGTCTCTTGGAGGCAGACCACGTGAGGGATTCCCCCTCTTTACCTCAGAGCATAAGGAGTGTCGTTTAAACGGAACATTGAAGCCCCTCACATTAAAGGACATAATTTTCATAAAACGATAAAATAGAAAAGCATGCGGAACCTGAGAGTAAACAATCTTAAGGTGACAGTCAGCGAAGCCAAGAGGACCTCCATGATGGAGAGAGATTGTGTATTACAGTCACTAGTAATTGGTGAGGAAAAGTAAACCAAAAAAATGTAAAAAATCAAAAAGAAGGAGAAGAAGAAAATAAGAAATTGTCTAAGGAACTATGTACAAGTCCCTGTGGGCCACCTCTCCCGAGAAGCCCCGAGAAGCCCCGTGAAGTGGGAGTACTTCTCATACTCCTCCAGTGAGGAGTGAGAGCAGGGAGTCAATACGGCCTAAGACCCACGAACCAGAAAAAAGGAAATGAGAGAGACAAAAAAAATAATCTAGTCTCTCCCCGTGCCAAGTTCCTCGGTAAGGGACCCATGGATAGACCCTTTGGACCCACTGGGCAAAAATAAGGCATAACATCTGTGACGGGATGGAAGTCCGCCTGCGGTCCTGCACTATCTGACCCCCCCTTTGATGGCGTCCGGCCCGACTACCGAGTGGCACGGCGCTCGGCGTCTCGAGCGGCCTGGAGGTTGAAATGGCGTTGGTCCGGCGTCTGGAGAGTGTCACGGTTCCCGGATCCCACCACGCAGTACTTAACCCCCAACACTCCACAAAACCCAGAAGCTACCAACAGTGTAGCTGTGAATGATCCCTATCTGTCTGGTCCTTAGAGTTGGCCAGGTAAACTAGCTAGACAGAAAAGGGTTAACAATACGGAGAGGAGTCCGCCGAGCCAGAATCAGGAATACAGAGTTCAGAATGGTCAAATGGAATAGCCAGGTCGGTATCAGAGCAGTAGCGTAGTACAAGAAAATAGTCTAGGGCAACAGAAGGCAGAATGGTCAGAACACAAGCAGAGGTCAATAACAGGTTAAATCATTATAGCAGTCAGGTACAAGGAGCTCAGGTATGGATAACCACGATCTGGCAACTTCTGAAACTATACTGAGAGTTTTTAAAGACCTTCACCAGACCACGCCCCCCACTCAAGCCACACCTCATGCAATCACCTCCCTGCCTGTCTCCATTTAAACCGGGCAGTGGTCAGCGAGCAGCATCAGACTTGCTGTCCTCAAGCACACAGGTAGGGCTGGAAGCCCCCAACGTTACAGTACCCCCTTCTCCACGGGAGGCCACCGGACGACCAACAGGACGAGCGGCAATACGACCACCAGGGCGATCGGGGTGCGAGGCATGGAACGCCCTGACCAACCTAGAGGCAGACATGTCGGAAGCTGGAATCCAGGACCGGTCTTCCGGGCCATAGCCCACCCAATCGACCAAGTACTGCAGAACACCCCTGCACAGCCTAGAATCCAAAACCCTCCTAACCTCATACTCTGATTCACCATCAACCTGAACAGGTGGAGGAGGAGGAACGACCCGCGTGTACCTGTTACACAACAAAGGTTTCAGTAGGGAGGTGTGAAAGACGTTGTGCAAGCGAAGATGTTTAGGAAGGGCAAGAGCATAAGCCACAGGGTTAACGCGGCGAATGATCTTATATGGACCAATAAACCGAGGTGCCATTTTCATAGAAGGCACCCGTAACTTCACGTTCCTAGTAGACAACCAAACTCTATCCCCACGTTATAGGAGGGAGCTTGTAACCTATGCCTGTCAGCCTTGCGTTTCTGGACAGCAACATTGCGCTCCATATTTACGTGAATCTGTCTCCAAATCTCTTGTAGTTGAGTGAGATGGTCATCGAGAGCCGGGATGGCCTGTTCATTAAACTGAAGCGGTAGAGCCGGAGAGAAAAAACCATAGATAGCAGAAAAAGGAGAGTGGCCAGTGGTCTCATTAACAGTGTTATTACGTGCATACTCAGCCCAGGGCAACAACTCCGACCAATTGTCTTGTTGTTGTGTGGTAAAGCAACGTATGTACTGCTCGAGACCCTGATTTGCCCTCTCTGCTGCCCCATTGGTTTGTGGATGGTATGCTGAAGAGAAGGCCAATCGCACCCCCATCTCCGCACAGAAAACCCTCCAGAAACGAGAGACGAACTGAGCTCCTCTGTCAGAGACTATTTCAGACGGAACCCCATGTATTCGTACAATCTCTCTAGCAAAGACAACCGCCAGTTCTTTGGCTGTAGGAAGCTTAGGTAAAGGGACAAAATGAGCCATTTTGGAGAAGCGGTCTACAACTGTCAGAACCACAGTATGACCTTTGGACTTCGGCAAGTCCACAATAAAATCCATAGATAGATGAGACCAAGGCCTCTTAGGCGTGGGTAAAGGCTGCAATAGACCGACAGGCAAGGTTTTACTGGTTTTGCTTCTGGCACAGACTTGACAAGCCAAAACAAACAGGCGTACATCCTGTCGCATGGTGGGCCACCAGAACTGTCTGGAAATACTGGTAAGAGTCTTAGTAATACCAGGATGACCTGCTGGTTTAGAATCATGAAACATTATGAGTAATTCTTGTCTTTCCTTTTCAGGTACAAACAACATATCTGGAGGCTTGTCAGGTGGAGCCCCCACTTGAGCTGCCTGGAGGCGTTCCAGGAAAGGCGAGGAGACAGACAAGACTGTGGAAGCCACAATACGTTCAGGAGGAACTATAGGATTGTGGTCTTGTGTATTAGATTCATATGGGTCATATTGACGAGATAAGGCATCAGCCTTTACATTGCGGTCACCTGGTCTGTAAGTCAATACAAAATTAAACCGAGACAGTAGCAATGACCACCTGGCCTGTCTCGAGTTCAAACGTTTAGCATCCCCGATGTACGTAAGGTTCTTATGATCAGTGATTATCAACAAAGGATCAAGAGTACCTTCCAACAAATGTCTCCACTCTGACAGGGCAGACACAATAGCAAGCAATTCTCTGATGCCAATATCATAATTGCGTTCTGCTGGTGATAATTTTCTTGAAAAGAACCCACAAGGATGTAGTGGTTTCCCTGGAGATTCTCTTTGAGACAGGACAGCCCCAATGCCTATCTCAGAAGCATCAACCTCAAGAATAAACGGAATCCTGGGATCAGGATGCCGTAACACGGGAGCGGAAGTGAAAGCCTGTTTGAGGGCTTCGAATGCTTGTTTAGATTGAGAAGACCAGATCTGGTACTTCAGACGTTTACGTGTCATATTAATGATAGGAGAGGCTATAGCGGAATAATTCTTGATAAATCTCCTATAATAGTTAGAAAACCCCAGAAACCTCTGTATGGCTTTGAGACCTTGAGGAAGAGGCCATTCTGAGATGGCCGTGAGTTTAGAAGGATCCATCTCAAAACCCTCTGGAGTGATAATGTACCCAAGGAATTTCACAGTAGTAATGTCGAATAAACACTTCTCTAGTTTGCAATAAAGACCATTGTCCAGTAATTTAGCTAATACCTGTCTGACATGTGCATGGTGGGTTTTCAGATCGGGAGAGTAAATCAATATATCGTCTAGGTATACTATAACAAAGGTTTGCAAGAAATCTCTGAGCACATCATTAATAAAATCCTGGAATACCGCTGGAGCATTACAAAGACCGAAAGGCATGACCAAGTATTCATAATGCCCACTCCTGGTGTTAAATGCTGTTTTCCACTCATGCCCCTCTTTTATGCGTATCAAATTGTAAGCTCCTCTTAAATCAAGTTTAGTGTATACTGCTGAACCTCTTAACCTGTCGAACAGTTCTGATATAAGAGGGATAGGGTACACGTTCTTAATAGTGATCTTGTTAAGCCCCCTATAATCAATACAAGGGCGTAAATCTCCCTCTTTTTTCGACACAAAAAAGAATCCAGCCCCTGCTGGAGAAGAGGAACGTCGGATAAAACCTCTCTCCAAATTCTCCTTGATATACTCCTCCATAATTTGGTTCTCCTTTATGGAAAGAGGATATACTTTGCCTCAAGGAGGACATGGTACCCAGATGAATATCAATAGCACAATCATATGGTCTATGTGGAGGTAGTTTGTCTGCCTCTCTTTTATCAAATACAGCCCTGAGGTCTGCATATTGTTCAGGAACTTCAGTAGACAATGGAGGGGCTGTGGGTGTGTTCAGGGCACCGACATGCTGAATGGGTATTAAACAAGTCCCAAAACATGCAGAACTCCAAGACAGTATCTCTCCTTTAACCCAATCAATAACGGATTGTGTTCCACAAACCAGGGGAAACCAAGTACAACAGGATTGGAAGGTGAGTGGATAACTTGAAATATGATCTTTTCTTTATGCAAGAGACCAGTAGTAAGAACTACTGTAATCGTATCGTGAGTAATCCTAGGGCAGGATAACGGCCTGCCATCTATGGCTTCAACGGCTAAGGGTGTCTCTCTTACAACCAGAGGTAGAGAAATGGAAGAAGCGTAGTTAACATCAATAAAGTTACCAGCAGCCCCAGAATCCACAAAAGCAGTGTTATGTGTGGTCTTGGTCTCCCAAGCCAAGGATACTGGTAACATAAGTTTAGTGTCTTTGATAGGAGACATGCATGTCACACCCAAGGCCTGTCTCCTCAGCTGCCTTAGGTGCGGTAGTTTTCCGGCTTATCATGCAGCTTAGGGCGAGTAGGACATTGAAATCATACATGTCCCCCCCAAACCACAATACAGGCACAATCCCTCACGAAAACGCCTTGTTCTCTCCTCCTCTGTAAGCCTAGTACGGCCTAGTTGCATAGGCTCTGAGGGAGGAGATAACTCTCTGGGTGGTGCTTGAAAGACAGGGGCCAACCTAGGTAACGGTCTCTTGGGTCTCTCTCTTGGAGTCCTTCTATCCCTTATCTGATTATCCAGATCTGTACAGTAATCAATGAGTTCACACAATACCTCAGGTAGTTTACGTGGAGCTAATTCATGCATCAACGACTCTGATAACCCCTCCATAAAAGCCAGAACCAGTGTCTCATTTGTCCAGTTCACATCAGAAATTAAGGTTTTAAATTCTATGGCATAATCAGACACAGTCCTGTTCCCTTGACGTATGCGGAACAAGGATTTGCCGGCTATCGTGGCCTTTCTGGTAGGATTAAATGTACGTTGTAACTCGGCTATGAATTCTTTATAATCCCGTACAATAGGTCTTTCTGCCTCCCATAAAGGAGTCGCCCATGTCAACGCACTGCCAGACAGATGATTAATAATGAACCCCACTTTGGCAATGTCAGAGAAAAACATTTGTGGATTTAATTTAAAATGAATATCCACATGGACCAAAAATCCCCGGCACTCAGAGGGAGTACCGTCAAACCTCATAGGAGCGGTCATGTGTACCTGGGATGTCTGAACGACAGGGGGCTCAGGTATAGCAGGCGGGGGTGCAACCCCAACCGGTTCCAGGTGTGCAGTACGATTCAGGATAGTTTGTAAGGCAATGGCAAACTGATCCATCCTATGATCCTGCTCATCCTGTCTGGATACAAAGGTAGCCAAGTGCTGTGTTAAATCTGCGGCATCCATATTGGCCAGAACGTAATGTCACGGTTCCCGGATCCCACCACGCAGTACTTAACCCCCAGCACTCCACAAAACCCAGAAGCTACCAACAGTGTAGCTGTGAATGATCCCTATCTGTCTGGTCCTTAGAATTGGCCAGGTAAACTAGCTAGACAGAAAAGGGTTAACAATACGGAGAGGAGTCAGCCGAGCCAGAATCAGGAATACAGAGTTCAGAATGGTCAAATGGAATAGCCGGGTCGGTATCAGAGCAGTAGCGTAGTACAAGAAAATAGTCTAGGGCAACAGAAGGCAGAATGGTCAGAACACAAGCAGAGGTCAATAACAGGTTAAATCAATTTAACAGTCAGGTACAAGGAGCTCAGGTATGGATAACCACGATCTGGCAACTTCTGAAACTATACTGAGGGTTTTTAAAGACCTTCACCAGACCACGCCCCCCCACTCAAGCCACACCTCATGCAATCACCTCCCTGCCTGTCTCCATTTAAACCGGGCAGTGGTCAGCGAGCAGCATCAGACTTGCTGTCCTCAAGCACACAGGTAGGGCTGGAAGCCCCCAACGTTACAGAGAGATGGTGCGGTGTTGCCTTGGGGATCCCATTCCTGGGTTGAGTGGTGATGCAGGAGACCGCTGAGTGTCTCCTGCAATAGTGATTGTAGCTCTGAAATGAAGACACCAGACGTGGCTGTATGCTTTAAAACAGTAAACTGAATTTTATGGGTTTCAACAGGGTCATTTATACAACTTCACACAAACAGATTACCAACTCCCCCCACCCACACAACCAGCACTGATTGGCTCCTTTCCCAGCCTCCTGTTCCCTATCAGGTCCCTTTCAGCCTTCCCATTGTCCAGGGATTACTCAGATGAGGTCTTGGGAAAGCCTCCAATCAACTGGATTGCTGTATCCTCTATTTTGCCCTTTCAGGCTCCCCCATTGTCCAGGGGATTAGGCAGATGAGGTCTTGGAAAAGCCACCAATCCTCTGGCCAGCTGCATCCTCCATCTTGGGGCATGAGATCCTTTGTTCTGTGAAACCATGCTGGGATGAGCAAAAAGGCGATGGGGAAAAACACATACAAACGGTTTCTTTCATACTTTTACAGTCACATCATACAGGGTACATCTTTATTACATTACACCAATAAAACCACATCTAGCAATAAAATAAGAGGTCCATAGGCTCACACGCAAAACGAAAACGAAAACAGGAAAAATGGTCTTTAAAAAGGGTTCAGTCTTTAGTCCTGTGGCTCGCTGAAAAGAGCTCTCATGTCCATTCCGTGACATTTCTCCCCCCTTCTAGAGTCCGACGGACACGGTTGGACCCACACGGGTCGACTCGGGGAAGTCGGAGCAGTCTTTGTGGCCCATAGTCTGTGGGAAGGAGGCGAGCCACCAGGCTTCTCCATTTGTCCTTGCGGCAGTGCCTGGCGTGTTGGGGGTACAAGTCTTTGGGGGTACCCCCTCCAGAATAAGGGTCCTGTGGTCAGGGAGGGGTACCGCCTGTACCACCTCTGGAGGTATCGCGCACCCAGGAAAAACGGGTGCTAAATGCATGCGCCCCGAGTGCCCTGGTCAGCCGTTGGAAAAAACAGTGGCTGCATGGGGCCTCCGGGCCAAAGGCGTGTGGAGATGGGCAGAGTTGAAACAGGCTCTGCCCCATTGCCAGCGCGTCGGCTGGGGGGTTCAAGGCCGAGGAAGGGTCCCCGGGCAGGAGAATGGTGTCCTCCATCTCCGGTGGGGTCAGTGGCTGTGGAATAAGCAGCCCGGGTGTATCCTCTTTCTGTTCCCCGAGGCAGGCGGTGAAGGTTGGGCAGAGGCCGGCGGCACTCGGTCCGGTTGCCAGCTCTTCTGCTGGGGAAGCGGGCGCAGGAACGACGTCCAGGCGGTTGGATGGGGTCAACGGCTGCAGGGTAAGCAGCTCGGGGAAATCCTCCTTCTGCTCCTCGGGACAGATGAGGGAGGGTGGACAGAGGCCAGCAGCACTCTGCCCCGTTGCCAGCTCTTCTGCTGGGGAGGTGGGTACAGGAACAAAGTCCAGGGGATTGGATGGGGTAAGCGGCTGCGGGATAAGCAGCTTGGGGAAATCCTCCTTCTGCTCCTCGGGACAGACGAGGGAGGGTGGGCAGAGGCCAGCGGCACTCTGCCCCGTTGCCAGCTCTTCTGCTGGGTAAGCGGGTGTGGGAACAAAGTCCAGGGGGTCGGATGGGGTCAACGGCTGAGGGATAAGCAGCTCGGGTAAATCCTCCTTCTGCTCCTCAGGGCAGACGATGGAGGGTGGGCAGAGACCAGCGGCACTCTGCCCCGTTGCCAGCTCTTCTGCTGGGGAGGTGGGTACAGGAACAAAGTCCAGGGGGTTGGATGGGGTAAGCGGCTGCGGGATAAGCAGCTCGAGGGTATCCCCTGCTCCTCAGGGCAGATGGTGGAGGATGGGCAGAGGCCGGCGGCACTCTGTCCGGTTGCCAGCTCTTCTGCTGGGGAAGCGGGCGCAGGAACGACGTCCAGGCGGTTGGATGGGGTCAACGGCTGCGGGGAAGCAGCTTGGGGAAATCCTCTTTCTGCTCCTCGGGACAGATGAGGGAGGGTGGGCAGAGGCCAGCGGCACTCTGCCTCGTTGCCAGCTCTTCTGCTGGGTAAGCAGGCGCAGGAACGACATCCAGGCGGTTGGATGGGGTCAACGGCTGCGGGGTAAGCAGCTCAGGGAAATCCTCCTTCTGCTCCTCGGGACAGACGAGGGAGGGTGGGCAGAGGCCAGCGGCACTCTGCCCCATTGCCAGATCTTCTGCTGGGTAAGCGGGTGTGGGAACAAAGTCCAGGGGGTCGGATGGGGTCAACGGCTGTGGGATAAGCAGCTCGGGTAAATCCTCCTTCTGCTCCTCAGGGCAGACGATGGAGAGTGGGCAGAGGCCAGCAGCACTCTGCCCCGTTGCCAGCTCTTCTGCTGGGGAGGTGGGTACAGGAACAAAGTCCAGGGGGTTGGATGGGGTAAGCGGCTGCGGGATAAGCAGCTCGAGGGAATCCCCCTTCTGCTCCTCGGGGCAGATGGTGGAGGATGGGCAGAGGCCAGCGGCACTCTGCCCCGTTGCCAGCTCTTCTGCTGGGTAAGCGGACACTGGCACAGTGTCATCTTGCGGGGGCGGGAGGATAACTTCCTCTCTGGGCCACTCGGACCCTTTACACAGCCCATTCTGGTCGCTTGGCACCTGCCATGCTTCTTCCGACCTGGCCGACTCGACTACTGTGGTCCCGACGGGGACCCATGGGAGCATCTCGGGCTCCAATACTTCCGTGTCACTTGGACTGTCTGCTTCTTCGGCCAGACAGTCCCAGGTCATGGGGCTTAGGCCTGACTGCGGAGCGTCGTCCAACAACCTTCTGTAGGCCTTCTCAAGCTCCCATTCGCGCTCTACCAGGAACTCCAGTTCCTCTATCTCGAAGTCCTTGCTCTCATATGAGAGTTCCTCTTCCCGGCGTTCCAGTATCTCCTCCAACCGCCACTCCGACTCTTCTCCAAACCCGGGGTCGTTGGCCATCCTTTCGTATAGCAGCCCTGTGCCGCCGTAGTGGAGGCCTGCGGTGGAGGCGCCGTCGATGGTGCGGGGTAGCAGGGGGCCTATTAACCACTGGGACGCCCGGTAAGCGGTGTCCAGTGCGATCTCCTGCTGAACCAGGTATTGGAGCTCTGCCTCCCACTCCTCTGGGGTCGGCCTTTCAGGAATGCTTCTCTGGCATTGTACTGCACTTGGTAGATGGCAGCGTCGGAGGGAACATTGACACCATGGTAGTCCCTTTCATGGTACAGTGCCTCGTACCAGAGTTCTTGGCGGATCTCGCCCCGCCACTCGGGCCCAGAGGGCTCAACTGTAGATCCATGATACCGATCCAGGCCCTCCTGTAGCCTTCTCGGGAATTCAGCCCTTGTGTCTGCGAGGGTGCTGGAACAGTGGCACCATCACTCGATGGGGGGTGTGGCGTCCTCGGATGCAGCTCCAGGCGGGCTGTAAGCCTCCATCCAAGGGTCGCTGAGATGTGCGGTTTCCGCAATTAAAACTCCAGGCGAGATGTAAGTCCAAAAAGAAGTATCGCTGGGGGGTGTAGATTCCCTGGATGAAGCTCCAGTCGAGCTGTCAACCTCGAACCAGGGTTCTACGGGGTAGGGTTCAGGGGCAGGGTATTCAGTCCTTTTTGCTCGGAGCGCCGCCATCCACAGCTCGTGCTGGTCCTTCTCTTGCTCCTCTTCCTGCCGGACCTACTGGATGGCATTGTGTATAGCAGCTTCTGACAGGGCAGCTCCGAAGAGGGCTAGCCGCTGCCGCACTTTCCTTTGGAAGGGATCTTCTGGATGCCTGGGTGGGTGGTAAGGTTGGCGTGGCCACGGCTCCCTGGTCCATTTCCTGCAGTTCCTCGATCAGGGCGGCTTTACTTTTTGAGCCCGGGGTGCCTCCTCGGCTCTCCAGGATGCCCCGCAGAGTGTCTTTTTTGTAGTTGGAGTACCCTGCCATGCTGAGTGCTTTTTTTGGGGGTTCAGAGAGCCTATCCTCACCGCTTGCCACCAATGTGACGGGATGGAAGTCCGCCTGCGGTCCTGCTCTATCTGACCCCCCCCTTTGATGGCGTCTGGCCCGACTACCGAGTGGCACGGCAGTCGGCGTCTCGAGTGGCTGGAGGATGAAATGGCGTTGGTCCGGCGTCTGGAGAGATGGTGCGGTGTTGTCTTGGGGATCCCGTTCCTGGGTTGAGTGGTGATGCAGGAAACCGCTGAGTGTCTCCTGCAATAGTGATTGTAGCTCTGAAATGAAGACACCAGACGCGGCTGTATGCTTTAAAACAGTGAACTGAATTTTATGGGTTTCAACAGGGTCATTTATACAACTTTACACAAACAGATTACCAACTCCCCCACCCACACAACCAGCACTGATTGGCTCCTTTCCCAGCCTCCTGTTCCCTATCAGGTCCCTTGCAGCCTTCCCATTGCCCAGGGATTAGGCAGATGAGGTCTTGGAAAAGCCTCCAATCAGCTGGCTTGCTGTATCCTCTATTTTGCCCTTTCAGGCTCCCCCATTGTCCAGGGGATAAGGCACATGAGGTCTTGGAAAAACCTCCAATCCTCTGGCCCGCTGCATCCTCCATCTTGGGGCATGAGATCCTTTGTTCTGTGAAACCATGCTGGGATGAGCAAAATGGCGACGAGGAAAAACGCATACAAACGGTTTCTTTCATACTTTTACAGTCACATCATACAGGGTACATCTTTATTACATTACACCAATAAAACCACATCTAGCAATAAAATAAGAGGTCCATAGGCTCACACGCAAAACCAAAACCAAAACAGGAAAAATGGTCTTTAAAAAAGGGTTCAGTCTTTAGTCCTGTGGCTCGCTGAAAAGAGCTCTCATGTCCATTCCGTGACAACATCTTAATCCCAGGCACTTCCATACCATACCATAAACAAAGATGAAGATGAGGGCATCCATTAGGCACTGAGAGTCACAGAGGAAAACTATAAGCAGCAACCTTGTCTAAGTCACTTGTTCTTCGTACGCCATTCAGGATCGAGCCGAGATGGTTTCTCCAGGCATTTCAGAGAGGCAGTTTGAGGTTCCATGCCCCAGTCACGAAGGAGTTGTATGCCGTTCTCTACTGATGTAATCACGTGGAGGGCGCCATTACGAGAAATCAGAAGTTTTGTGGGGAACCCCCATCTGTAGATGATGTGATGATCTCTGAGCAGCATCGTAACCGGTCGGTATGAGTGGCGTTGCTGGAGCGTGGCTTTTGAGAGGTCTGGAAATATCTCGATGCAATCCTACGTCGGAGAAAGGGCCCCAGGTCTTCGTAACGCTCTCAGAATGTCCTCTCTAGGTTTATAATAATGGAGATGAAGCAAAACGTCTCGTGGAGCCTTTTCAGGAGCAGATGGGGGCTTGGGGAGACGATGGATCCGATCAAACAGAAGGGAATCTGGAGTGGTATTCGGTAAGAGGAATTGAAAAAGTTCAGTTTCATAATCCGAAAGTTGGTTCGCAGAAATCGAATCAGGTATCCCCTGAATTTTCAGATTTTGGCGTCTGGACCTGTCTTCTAAGTCTGCGATTTTGTTAAGTGCCATTTGCAGTTGATCTTCCAAACTCTCCACCTTCCCCGCCATCATGTTATGTACACCCGCAAACTCCGCCATTTTTTCTTCCAGCCGATCTGTGTGCTCACCAATTTCTTTAATATCGCTTATAATATCAGCAGCCACAGTGTCCAGACGGGCAGTTAACGTATCGGAAAGGGCTGAAAGCATAGGCGCCAATTTAGCTGTAACTGCATGCACACCAGAGAGCTCTATGTCCGAGGCATCCGCCGCACGAGGGTACGAGGAGGGAGAGCCGCTGCCATCTTGCGCAGTCGTACTGCCGCAATTTCTCTGGGCTTTCGGGGCAAAAAAATCAGTGTTACCCATTTTTTTGGCGCTGCGTTGGGATGCCATCTCGCACCCTGGATGTTCAAAGCTTTGTGGATCACTTTATTAGGGTCAGTCGCTTACTGTGTCCGCTTGTAGTGGGTCTCACTCGAGGAGCTCAGCTCTCACACGTCCACCATCACTCGAGGTCCGGCCACGCCCCCACCACAGAGGCTTTTTAAAGGTTGTGCCTTCGCTACAACCTCCATGCTGGTTAGCCTAGGCTGAAGATAAACCCCAGAATAGGCGAGTGCACTGTGCATTTAACTGTCTGCCCTTATCCATCTGGGCTATATATGCTACACCATATCTGGTTATTTTTTCCCCTCTCTATGTTTCGAGGACGGGTGAGACTTCATGCTGGGAGTTTGAGGCAAATGGGTAGGCCCATATAACGACCCACACACTATCAAGAGCTGTGTGCTCTGTACCACGTGAGTGCGTCACACGTCATTTGTTACAAGAAATTTTTGCTTGCTATTGTACCGTATTGCTCCATCCTATTTTTTCCTTTTTTTTTTTTTAGGTACTTCCGATCCATCAAGGAACTTTCCAGCCATTACTGCTTGGCACTACTTTTTCCATACGGGACATGGCACTGTATCGGTATTCTTTGCTAGTGACTCTACTAGGGGCGATTTGGGGGAACGCGACCATGGTATTCAGCAACTGTGCCGGCTACTTATTCTCTTAGTGTCCTATGTGCCAAGGTCTTTTTTTGTTTTATACACAAGGAACACACTGAGAAGAGTGAAAACCACGTATGGGCAAGGAACCAGGGCTCAGACGGGTACTGCGTCATCATGCCACGCGTTCACTTCTATTTGACACAGCGTCTGGCCAGCGAGGAAGGTGCTGCTGACTGCCAGGACTCAGAACCCACAGCGTAGGACGTGACAGTACCCCCTCTCTATGGGAGGCCACCAGATGACCACCAGGAGAAAAGGGTTGAGAGGCATGTGAGGCACGCACAAGCCTTGGCGCATGTATTTCAGTGGTGGGTAACTAGGACCTGTCCTCCAGGCCTTACCCCTTCTAAGCCACCAGATACTGCAGACTGCCCCTGGCAGCCTGGAATCCAGGGTCGCCAGGACCTCGTACTCCTCACCTTCCACCATGACAGGGGGAGGAGGTGCATGATCCTTGATTTACCTGTTAAAAGGGGTTTCAGCAAACTGACATGGAACATGTCACGATAAACGTGCGCCGCGACGAAGGATGCAGGGTTAAGCAAATCACTATCCATCTATCCTAGACGAAAAATAATGACTATGCGGCCAACAATCCCCCGCACACGCTTGCCTCACTGTCCCAGCAATGCCTTCGCTCGCGATGGGCATGCAAACGTGATGAAATGGTCACAGGATTGCAACGCAGTATCTGTCTACTCTCGACCCAGAGTACCAACTACATTTCCCACAATCCCTGTACCAACTTTACTTATACTATTCGTCACACTGCCACCACAGACCAGGGCTTTTTCCAGGAAGCATAATACCTGAATAAGAGCTGGTCTGAGACTCTGATTATGTACCTCAAAATAGGGGAATAATTCAGCGACTGCACCCCAACTCACTGTTTGGTAGACTCGAGCTTAAACAAAGGCAAATCTCTATGATAATCCAGTCCTTCAGTTAGCGTGGATCGAATATCAGGCAGAAGCAGAGCTTAATAAGTTTTATATTTATTATTATAAATCAAAAATATGATATATCACAGTGTATTTGGGTTACAGAAAAATATAGATCTAATATTCACTAATTACACACACAAACGCAGCAAGAAAATAAAAAGATTAAAACACAGAACCGTACTCACACGTCAGTAAGATCACCAGACATCTGTGACTCCTGGGGCTGGAGATTAGAACCACGGGCCAAAATCCTCACTTCTTCTGACGTGAACCCCAAGCAGACAAAGGCCCTGCCACATGGCGCGTTTCAGAATATATAGAGTCTCCAGTTCATTCAAAATACAGCCCATAAATGGTACAGCCCACTCACTACATTTCCCAGCATTCCCACTGTGGGCATGCTCAGTTCACTGTTTCTCCCCCTTTAGTTCACAGATGTAATTAATAATTATCCAGCGAGGTCTCTAGCGATCAAAGGATATGATCGTTTCTTTGAAATGCACTCTTGGCCACGATGGTGCCTCGCCGACTGGCCATGAGCAGCGTAATTCCCCCACCTGCTGAGTGGAACAAAAGGGGCAATTTCCTTTTCCCTGCCATGAGCAATTGGACCTTCCATTTGACCAAATGGGTAATTTCCACCCTGATCCTGTAGATCAATGAGGACCTTTATTTTGCAGAAACCTGTTATATCCGTCCAATGGGAAAAGAGATACACATTTTAATTACTTTCTCGAACGTATTCGAAACGGAGGTTTCCACTAGGCAGCCGTGTAAAATCTCCAATTCGCATATATATATATAGACACAGATATATATATATCCATCGAGATAGACACATATATATATCTACTCATGACATCTCCCCTCACTAAGAGGCGCTAAGAGAGAGGCTTCCAAGTCACTTTTTTGCGTCTCACAACGGGTTTGCCAACTGGGCATCGGGCAAACCGCATGGAGTCGCTACGGGGGGACTGGATCCTCCTGGGCATCCTGCATTTGGTTCTGTCACTGTGACGTCAGTACCCATGCCGTCGGCCTGGCCTTTGGAAGGCTCCCGTTGGCGCCTGCGCCACCCGCCGGCTCTAGTATGGGGCTGTGTATAGATATATAGAGGGGGCGTGGCACGTTAGGTGCAGGTGATGGCTACCTGAGGGCAGATCTCAGTGAGAACCACAGAACAGCATAGCATGGCGTGTGGCCGCATATAGGAGCTGTATAACAGCGTACATCGGTGCATAGCAGGGCCTGCAGAGAGAAAAAAGAGAGAAAAAACCTTTTTTTGCTTTAATCAGAAGCCATTAGTGCTACCAGACCTACCAGGATACCAGAGGTGCAGTATATGAAATGCTGGGGGGCTGCCTGTGATTAGCCCGGTCAGCTGGGACCTGCCTGAGATCTGCTGGAGACCGGCTGCCTGTGCCGGTGTGACCTCTTCTAAACTGCCTCCTTTAAACTGCTATACGGATGGGGAAACCCCGCGGGGCTGCTAGCACCAGGAAGGCACCAGAGGGACCCCGCTGCGACGCCCCATCACTGCGTGTGTACTTGTAGTCAGCACAGCCGCCGAAGGAAGCCACGAACCCACCACCACCAGATTTTCCCTCGCGAGAAGCACTGACTTCGCCTGCATTGCCACAGGGCGCCACACAAAGACCCGTACCAGGCGCCGCTGCGGCAGGGGGGCACAGAACGCTGCACCAGGAGCCACAATGGAAACCACACAAGGTAACCCAGCGGGGCAAGGCCGTGATATTGACTGTGACAATGATTCTATAGATCTGAGATCTTTGCTAAAAGCTTTACCTACTAAAGCAGATCTGCGAGCTGCAAATACAGAGCTATGCACTTCCATTATGACTGAGATGCAACACCTCCGCTCAGAAGTTCAAGGTCTGCATAAGAAAGTCACTTCATTGGAAGCTGGGTACGATTTATTTCATCAAGCACAGACAACATTATCAACGGTAACAGGCACCAGGACCATCCAAATGAGAGGTATGGCACAACATATTATGGACTTGGACAATAGAGGGCGACGAAATAATTTGCGCCTACGAGGCTTACCTGAAACTGAAACCAACCAGACTCAACTTCAATCTGCGTTATGTACTATCTTTAATTCATTGCTTGAGCGCCCGGCAGATGAATATATAGGATTTGTTAGATTTCACAGGGCATTACGCCCACGTAGCCCTGCGGGCAAGACTCCAAGAGATGTTGTATGTTGCTTAGAGATCTTTGGGCTTAAAGAGGACATTATGCGTATGGCAAGATCTGGGTCTCAGTTTTCATATGAAAGCACCCCTTTACAGTTATTTGCTGACCTCTCACCAGCTACGCTGGCAACCAGGAGAGCTCTGAAAGCTCTTACTAGTCTTTTACGAGAACAACAGGTCTGTTATAGATGGAATATCCCAATAGGATTAGTAGTTACGACTCCACATGGCCCATATTTGGTGACCTCTGAAGTGGACGTTTCCCCATTACTTAAAGATTTGCAACTCTCGCCAATTCAACTCCAATGGCCTGACCCACTCACAATATATTCTACCACCCCAAAACCTCTTAACTATACTAGAACCTCACCGCGCTCGAAGGAGTCTGGAATATAGGCTATACTGTATATAACAACCATATATAATAAGTATAGGAGTCAAGATGGTTGAGGGGGGCAATACCTAATGGGTGTAAGCATATATTTTCATTTAATTTTGATTCAATTTTGATGAAAATAATGTTTTTCTAGATCCCCCCTCCTTTCACTTTTTTTTTTTCCTTACTCATTAATACGGCCTACATGGAGCTCTGGTATTGGGTGGCTTATTGCAGGTGCCGCGCGTCTACGTCCCCTGGACGAGGTAGACGACTCCAAAGAGTGAGGACAACGACAGGTGAACTCGTGAAGTCTAAACGAGTGTCGCCTGCGCTGTATCCCCACCTGTCGTCAGTAACATCTTTCTGTCTGTTGTAATTAATTCCAATTTTTTTTTGTTTTTCTTTCTTCCATCTTTTTTTTTTTTCCCCTCGTTTTGTTTGGTCTGATTAATATTAGAACCCATGAAAACTAGGGAACCGACACGCCAGGTTGACTTGACAGTTATTTCTCTAAACGTGAATGGTCTGAACATACCTGAGAAGCGTACTCATGCTTTCCCAGAGTTTAGATCTCGTGGGGCATCAGTAGTTTTTATGCAAGAGACACACTACATGCAGGGCAAAACCCCTTCTATGACAAATTCCTATTTCCCATTGGGCTATTATAGAAACAATAGGACAAATAAAACTAAGGGTGTGGCGATATTGATAAACTGTCATGGTCCACCCGGGGTACCTACTGAGATGCCTATATTGCACACCTGGCTCTATGAACTTTGCCCTGGATCTCTTGTTCGTGGATTCCATTCCGGGTTTTACCCAGGCTCAGCACCTTGACCAGGCTCCTGGAGATCCAGCCTGGGTCTTCCTTTTCCAGCCGTGGAGTTCCATCTGAGGCCCATCCGGGATTAAGCCTCCTTAAAAAGGCAGAGAGACCCAGCTAGCAGTGGTTCTGCATTGTGTTCCCTGACTGAGGTCATTTGTTGTGTGCAGACCTGCTCTACCTGAACCAGTTCATCCTATTGCTGTATAGTGTATCCTGCGTATCCAGTACCCATCTGTCTACCTTATTGTTCCTGGATACATCTCTGTCTGTGCAAGGGACTCTCAGCGATCTCCACCTACGCTGTATCCAAGGTCTGTGGTCAAGATTCCAGGTCACCGCTCTAGTGGGTACTCTCAACCGCGTAGCCCACTATCCCCTGTGTCTGGAAACCTAACTGTGGATTACAGTTGTACATCATCATCTCTGACCTTTTGATCCAGGTACCACTAGCCGCTGTCCAGACTTATTCTTGGTGGGCCCTGTCTGCAGTCTGGGACTGCATTGCCCACAATCCACTGACTCTCCAGTCAAGACTACTCCCTGGACTGTATCTATGTGATATACTGTGTACCGAACCCTTGCTTTGGCATACTTAACCTGTCAGCCAGCCACGACCCCTTGTATTTGGACTTTAACCACGTCTTTGCTGGTACGTTCCAGATTTGCCTGCAGTCAAGGCCCATTTACGTTTCATTAAAGTTATATTCAGTGCTTGAATCCTGTCTGGCCTCCCCTCTGTGTCGCCGCCTGCTGGGCTCATACCAGAACCGCACACGCCACGTGACATAAACAAAAACGTACCATTTTTGATTCTTGATTCATTAATAGTTACAGAGGGACGTTATGTCATAATTAAGAGAACTATATTTGATCAATGTTATACATTTGCGAATATCTACGCTCCCACCCATGCTCAGCATAAGTTTTTTCTAAATTTTTACATACTTTAACTGCTTTCTCCGAGGGGATACTGATTTTGGGTGGGGACTTTAATATACCATTAGATCCCAGTTGGGACACCTCGATCGGCTGTACTTCTGTCCCTTTACATATTCTACGCTCTTAACTAGGGATGAGCTGTTCGGGTTCGGACGGTTCGGAGTTCGACCCGAACTTTGGCAGTTCGAAAGTTTGCGAGATTTCGAACTTTTTGGGTGTGTTCGGTTCGAGTTCGAAAGAAAAAAAAAAGAAATTTTGAAAAAAGTATAGAAAATGCTTAGAAAAATACTAAAAAATATAGAAATAAAAAGACTCTTTACTGCAGAATATTATAAGCAACGGTTTATTAGATATTGATTTAAAAACTAATGTGTACATGGAAAGATTATCAACTCTAAATGACCTCTGTTCACAAACGGGCATAACACCAGGTGTTTTTAGTCTGGTAATCAATTTGATACATTGTACACCATACTGAGGGTGGGGTGGTGTCTGCTTCTGATTGAGATTTGAGAATTAATTTCCCTAAAACATCCTAATATGCTGCATTTAACCCTTTCGCTGCTGAGGCTTTTCGCACCTCTGTGCTGAGGTCATTTTTACCGCTTTCGCTCATCATGTTTAACCGCATTTTGTAGCCATATTTTGATATATGACCCAGACATATTATATATCGTTCCTTTCCGGCAGACTTGGCAGATTCGTATTATGTCATTATTATATGTATACGTTATGTCATGTCTGTATATTATAACAAAAATGCAATAGAATTTGCATTTTCAATAATTTATTATGTGTAAAGTGCTTTTTTTCACATTTTAACATACGATCGTTTGCGGTTATATTTTGTATGGGGTGCGCTTGTTAAAAAAATTAGAAATGGGGTCTCATTATATTTTTTTTTGGGGAAAAATTTGCTTTTTTTAACAAATGCACCGCATACAAAAATCGTTAGTGCAGCATTATTGTTCACATTATAATTGAAATGGGAACAATATTGCTGCATTAACAAAACAAAAACAAAAAAAAGTTTTATTTTTTTTTAGAATATTTTTTTAAACATTTTTCATGCTCATGTTTGGTATCCTTGGAAAGGCCATGCTCTGGCCGATCCAACAATATCAAACATTAACCCCTAGCTGCCACGGATCGGGAGATAGGGGGTTCATTGGTATCTCCACCATTGGAATCTCCACCATTGGTGGCAGCTAGGGGTTAACTCCAGGACTGGCGTCATCGTGCTATGCACGATGACGCCAGTCCTCAGGGGGAGTTCCTGGAGGCTTGGCCGACATCCAAGATGTCGGCCAGCTCCAGGAGAGGATCACGATCCGGCACTTTTCAGCGCCGATTCGTGATCCGGCTCCCCAGGGGTTAATCACAGCCACCGTTCCCCCCTCCCTTTCAGGTGCTTCCTCCGCACATGCGGGGGGGCACCTGAATTAGATGTCATCGCGCCGCCGCGATGACATCTAATTGCTCTGCCGGGGTCCCGGAGTGCTGGGCTGACATCCAAGATGTCAGCCCGCACCGGGGGGCGCAGCAATCCGCCGGAATCCGGCGGATTGCTGCCTCCTGTGCATGGACGCACTCAGCGTGTCCATAGCACAGGAGAACCACTTGGCTGGACGTGCTGAGCGCGTCCATAGCAGCCAAGTGGTTAACTGGTGTTTGAAAAAAATTCTAAATAAATCTAAGGCTAGGGTCAGATGAGCGCATTTTTTGACTGATGTAGCAGGGAAAATAAATTAAAATGAAAAAACATTCTGTCCGTCAGAAATGCTGGACGTATAAATGCAGTCTGTCTGACCTCGTTTCATCACTCACATACAAAGCTACACGGACGTTGTGGACGTGGCGCACTCCGCACGTCCGTTCTAGCAGTATTACGTTCTCTCCTAACCTGCGTCCGTTTGCTGCGTCCGCCATGCATACACACTGTCTTCCGTGCGGACGTACTTCGTGTGTGGGGCTCCATTGGTCAGAATGCTATGCTGCCACGGACGTACAAATGTGCGGCAACACGGACGTGATAACTGCGCTCGTCTGACCCCAGCCTTAAGTAATGTTATTTTTCCCCTCGGGATTAAACATTCACAGAGTTATTCAGAGAGCGGTGAAAAGCAGGAGAATAACTGGAGAAGTGAAAATTCTGGGTCAAAATAGCCAAACCAGAAAAATTCTCCCATTTATCTCACTTTCCAAATCGGCTATTTGGTCTAGATTGTTCTCTTCTCTTGCCAGTTCTCCTGGCTTTCACCTCTCTCTCAGGGTTGTTCAGAGAAAGGTGAAAACCAGGAGAATGGCAGGAAAAGAGAACAATCTGGACCAAATAGCCGATTAGGAAAGTGAGATAAGGCTAGGGTCAGACTAACGCATTTTTCATAGCGACCGAAAGTGCGTCCGAACGCATTGCCGTATTTTTTTCACAGAATGCGCGAAAACGGTCATACGATGCGCATTTTTGTGCGTGATTTTTTACGGATCCAAACCAGGAAACTTTGGGTGTCTGGACGTTATGTTGGCCGGACATGAGCAGGGTCTGACGTCTCCAAATCACGCACACACGCCGCTAGTGGACGCAGCGCACACTGTACGTCCGTACTAGCGGTTCTGCATTCTCTAAAAAATGCGTTCATTTTCCACTTGCGTTGCGCAGCCGGACTTTCGTGCGACCGTACTTCGTATATTGGCCGTCATTGCCCGTCATTTGCTGCTAGTGCGGCCGTGATTAAGTGCGCCTAAACGCACGTTAAAAATTCGCTAGTCTGACCCTAGCCTAAATGGGAGAATTTTTCTGGTTTGGCTATTTTGACCTAGAATTTACACTTCTCCAGTTATTCTCCTGCTCTTCACCGCTCTCTGAATAACCCTGACAGGGTTATTCAGAGAAAGGTGAAACTCAGGAGAATGACTGAAGAGAAAATTCTAGGTCAAAATAGCCGAACCAGAAAAATTCTCCCATTTATCCCACTTTCCAAATCGGCTATTTGGTCTAGAATTTTCCATTCTCCAGTCATTCTCCTGCTTTTCACCGCCAAAAAATCAGTTAACTTTTTCTGCGTGTCTGAAAATGTCTCCTCTTTTCATACAGGCTGCCGCCCCAAGCAGTTGTTTATGGATAAATTAAAGGAAAAGCATTTACCGTCATTTGAAATGTCATTTTTTTGTTTTTACATATTTCTATACATCCTAGAAATCCGCCACTTCACGGGCAGGTTATGGGGACCTCCTAGGCACAATATTTGAAGGAATTTTTCGTTTTTATTGTTAACCCTTATTTCATGGAAAACTCACTGTCCCTTTAAAAACGTTTTGTTTTTTAAACTTTTGTCCTTGTTTCCTGTCCCCCAGGGCACTACCCGGACACCCATACACCTTTTATGGCCAATATCTAGCATATATGCCCTCTTGGAGGGCACTCTAAAAACCGAATTTTCAGCCCCATTGACTTGTATGGAGTTCGGGTTCGGGGTTGGATCCGAACATTTGGAAAGTTCGGGTTCGGCTTCAAACCGAACTCGGGGAGTGTTTAGCTCATCCCTACTTTAACGCCGATCGCTAAGAGATTTACGTTTGATGGACTGTTGGTGTGCGCCGCACCCGACTGATAAGGATTTTCCTTACTATTCTCATACCTTACAATCATATTCAAGGTTAGATTATATTTTTATGTCACAATATCATTTTCAGGTCCTACATGAGGCAACTATAGGGGTTCCAACCTGGTCGGATCACGCACCTGTCACTATAAAGATTAGCTCCCCAATTAGCCGCCCGACTACTACGAATTGGCGCCTAAACGACTCGTTTCTATCGGATCAACTAATTCTAGAAGAGGGGAGACAGACCCTGAATAATTACTTTAACAAGAACGAGAACTGTGGAACCTCCAGACTTATTATTTGGGAAGCACATAAATGTGTGATACGAGGGTTTTTTCTATGTAAGGGCTAAAACACGTTCTGCACATCTCGTTCTGCAAGAATTACTAGAACAAATAGCCCAACATACGGAAGACCATAAACGAGATGGGGACCATATACACATAAATCAGCTGATCGTACTATGACGCCAGCTAGCTGACTTTATCAATATGACACACTATAGAGAACAGGTTCGCTTTAAAAAATGTTTTCATTATCAAGGAGATAAAAGTGGTAAACTATTAGCTCACATGATCGTTAAGAAACGTTCCACCATATATATAGCCAGACTACGAGATAAAAATGGCATTACACATAGTTTACCGACAAAATTATTACATATAGTCCAGGAATATTATTCAGACCTGTATAACATAGAAACATAGAAAATGTCAGCAGATAAGAACCTTTCGGCCCATCTAGTCGCCCATTACATGGATACTTTACCTGGATTTATCTTTTGTTTAGGATAGCCTTATGCCTATCCCATGCCTGCTTAAATTCAATTACTGTTTTGGCCTCTACCACTTCTACTGGAAGGCTGTTCCATGTATCCACCACCCTCTCAGTAAAATAATGCTTCCTGATGTTACTTTTAAACCTTTGCCCCTCTAATCTAAGACTATGTCCTCTTGTTTTGCTACTTTGTTTTCTTTTAAATATACTCCCTTCCTCTACCTTGTGGATTCCCTTTACGTATTTAAATGTTTCTATCATATCTCCTCTGTCTCGTCTTTTTTCCAAGCTGTACATGTTAAGATCATTAACCCTTTCCTGGTAACTTTTCTCCTTCAAGCCGTACACCATTTTAGTAGCCCTTCTCTGAACTCTCTCTAAGATGTCTATATCCTTCTGGAGATACGGTCTCCAGTACTGCACACAGTACTCCAAGTGAGGTCTCACCAGTGCTCTGTACAGTGGCATGAGCACTTCCCTTTTCCTACTGCTAATACCTCTCCCTACACAACCAAGCATTCTGCTAGCATTTCCTGCTGCTCTATTACATTGACTACTTACCCTTAGATCCTCTGAAATAATAACCTCTAAATCCTTTTCCTCAGATGTTGAGGTTAGGACTGTATCAAATATTCTATATTCAGCCCTTGGGTTTTTACGTCCCAGGTGCATTATCTTGCACTTATCCACGTTAAACCCAACACAACATAACCCAACACAACCATCGAATCCTCAGAATAGCGAGGGAAGAAAAGCTGCTATTTAGGCGTATTTGAAGGAACTAAGAACTAAGAAACTTTCAACTACGACAGCTTGCTTAATAGAAGACCCGATAACTAGGGAAGAACTTACTCAAGCTCTAAAATCTACTAAGCCTGGTAAGAGTCCAGGCCCAGATGGAATACCTATCAGATATTATAAACACTATGCAGATATACTAGCCCCTCATTTAATTATGGCATTGTCAGGCCTTACCCTTCGGGCTGGGGGTCTCGGGCGCGCCGGGCTTCGTGGCGGAGGGCCGGCGGTGCGGGGGCCTTGGCCGGTGGCGCCGGGTGGTCCACCGCGCGGTGCTCGTGGCGCTCCGGCGTTGGTGGGGAGCCTGGTCCGGGCTCTTTCTCTGGCTGGCTCTGGTGGGTGGAAGCGGTGCCTGGTGGGGACACCAAACATGGCCGCCGCCATGCGTTCCCGGCGTGGGGGTGTGGCCTCCCGCAGGAGCCTGGTGGTTGCTGGGGGAAGGCGTGGTATCCCCAGGGGGCATGTCCCCTACTGGGGCTGGTGGGGGAGGGCCAAGGAATCCAGGCTATCCCTTGCTCTAGGAGGGGGCGTGTCTGGAGGCTGGAGACTTCCCTACAGGAGGTGTGTGCTGGCCAGGGGTTCCTATTTAAACCCCAAGTCCAAGGGAGAGACATCTGGTTGTCTTCTCCTGGTTTCCAGTTTCCTCCTGGTTTTGCTTGCTGTGGTTCATGTGGTATCCTGAAATTGCTGCTTTATCCATCCTTGTGTATCTGACGGTCTGCACAGTAAAAGGCTATCAAGCATTCTGGTCTCCTCATTTGTGGATCATGACAGAACAATCAGATCAGACATTGGAGACCGCGGACATGGCTGCTTCCATTATTGCTTTGTCTCATCAAATGGGGGCTCTGGCACAAACCGTTCAAGATCTTCAAGCCAGCAACTCTATGCTTTTGTCACAACTTCGGTCTCCCAGTATTCAACCTGTTGTAGTTTCGGTTCCTGCTCCACATCCTTTACTGCCTTTGAATCCAGGGGGCCAAGACGGAGCAGTCGCCCCTGATGCTGTGATGGCACTACCTGACAAGTTTACTGGTGATAAAAAGAAATATCGTGCTTTCATAATCAACTGCCAAATTCTTTTTTCCCTGAAACCACATATGTATGGCACAGAGTTCACCAAAGTACATACTGCCATTTCCTTACTATCTGATGAACCACAGGAATGGGCCCATCATCTTATACGAACCAACAATCCAGCCCTTGCTTCTTGGGGATCGTTCGTTTCTGCAATGGACTCTTTGTACGAAGACCCCTTTTGTCAAGAAGCGTCTCAGCGTGATTTGCATCTACTACGCCAAGGTAAAAGACCAGTAGAGGAATATATCTTGGAATTCAAACGCATTGCAGTAGAGACTGGATGGAATGAACAGGCTCTCATTAGTCAATTTCGCTGGGGCCTGGCTGAATTGTTAAAAGACGAACTGGCACGTGTGGGAGTTCCCCCGTCATTGGAACAACTAATGAGATTCTGTACTTCGGTGGATCGCAGGCTTCATGATAGACGTCAAGAGAGGGGAGCTCTAGTACCAACACCCCGACGTCTTCCATTGCTACCCACTCCTAACTATCAATCTACCACTGTGGTGCCCGGTACGCCATCAGCAACAAGTGATGAACCCATGCAGATAGGAGTTGCGAACCGCCGGTTGTCACCGGAAGAGATGACACGAAGAAGAAGTAATCATCTGTGCCTCTATTGTGGTTTTCCTGATCATCAAGTGAGATCCTGCCCAGAGAAAAATCGTAGAAGAGGTAAGATATGCTTTACTGTCATTGAAGATGTATCCAGTGATTCTAGCATACCTTCTTCTCATTTGTCGATCCCTGTTTCTCTGCAGTGGAGTGAAAAAAGCATCCCTGTATTGGCAATGATTGACTCCGGGGCAAGTGGTTGCTTCATTGATGCAGAATATGTTGCTGCTTTATGTATACCGAAAATAAAGAAAGATATACCAGTGAGCATACAATTACTTGACGGATCTCCTTTGTGTTCTGGACCAGTGATCTATGAAACAAAACCTATACGTATCCTGGTCGGTTCTCATCATTCTGAAACTTTGAAGTTTGATATCGTGTCCTCTCCTGTGTTTCCCTTGGTATTAGGGATACCCTGGTTGAAATTGCATGATCCAGTAATTCGGTGGCAGGCTGGTACTATCTCCTTTCTCTCTTCCATGTGTACGCAGAAATGTTTACAATCTATCCCTCCTGTGGTGAAAACTCTGAATTCTGTTCTTGATATTCATATGAAGAAAACTGAGGTTGTCATACCAGAGGCCTATCACCAGTTCTTGGATGTTTTTAATAAAAGGGGCGTAGAAACGCTCCCTCCAAACCGCTCTTATGATTGTCCTATCAAGCTCTTGTCTGGTTCTCCGATTCCTCTTGGACATATCAATCCCCTTTCGGAACCAGAGTTGAAAATATTGAAAGAATATATACATGAGAATTTGGAAAAAGGTTTCATTCGACCCTCTACTTCCCCAGCAGGGGCAGGTATCTTTTTCGTCGGGAAAAAAGATGGAGGTTTCAGACCGTGTGTTGATTAACGGGAATTGAATGCTGTGAAGGAACCGTTCCCTTCCGTCTGTCCTTGCTCTCCAGACACCCCTTCGTTGCGGTCAGCCCAGCTACTGGGAGCACTGTCCTCAGCGCCTCGAGCGGCTTGACCTGCCTGCTTCTGTTCCTCTGCCCTGGAGCCGTTAGGAATCTCCAGAAGGCTGCTCTCTGCCTTCTGAGGGTGAGTGTGGAGTGTAGCGTAGTTTGTAATAAAAGACACCAGGCACGGCTGTATGCTTTAAAACAGAATCCTCTCTCTCTGAGCTCTGAGAGTTCTCTGACATTTTAATGAACAAAACGCCACCATTTATGCTGAAGTCCAACAGTCATAATTTGCATACCCATACTAATTACTAGTCATAATTTGCATACCCATACTAATTACATTAAATCAGTTATTTACAATAAACATTCTTTACATTCTCTAGCCTTTCAGCTCACACAACATTTGTATATCCATTGTTCCAGCACATCAGATTAAACACACACTATCAGAGATCCCTTGAATTAAACATGCAGCTAGATAATGGGAAAAGCCCTGGTGCATAAATTACACAGCAGTAAAGCTTGTTTACTGTATACAACAAAAACACATTTACCTACAGGAATATAAGTATTTTTAAAACCAAAGCTATGCCATTTTACACTAAACTAAATTAAACTAAAACCAAACGATGTAAAATATATCTAAAGTCACACGATATAAATGAACATAACAGTCTCTTGGGGTTTGAAGCATGGAGCGTTACATCAGCTCCATTACATATGTCCCCCCTTCCAGAATGGCAGGGCAAGCTTAGATCCCAAACGGATCGCTTGCCACTGACGAGACCTCTCACCTTGCCCCTCTTCTGTGCCATCTTCAAAGTTCCATGGTTGCGGGCACATAAGCAAAGTCAGAGGGGTCTGACGGTCGCTGGAAATCTGTGGGTCCATAGGCTCACCCGCAAAACCAAAACGTCTAAAGGAAAAAGTGTCTTTGAAATGTCTCAGTTGGTTAGTCCTGGGGCTCCCCCCCCCAATGAAGGAGTGCCCGTAAACATAGGGCTGGAACTTTCTCAGGGCCCAAACCAGGGCCAAACACTCCTTCTCCACTGCGGCATATCCCACCTCCCTGGGGAGAAGTTTGCGGCTGATGAACGCCACCGGATGTTCCCCCCGTCGTCTCCCACCTGACTCAGCATGGCTCCCAGTCCAAACATGGAGGCGTCTGTATGGACGACAAGACGTTTATTATAATTCGGAGCGGCTAAGAGGGGAGCTTGGGTTAGGGCGGTCTTCAGTTGTTGGAAGGCCGCCTCGCATTCCGGGGACCACAGGACTTGGCAGGATAGGGATTTTTTGGTCAGGTCAGTCAGGGGTTTGGCGAGGCGCGCTGTACTGGGGGACGAACTTTCGGTAGTAGCCTGCGGTCCCTAGGAAGGCAAGGACCTGAGTCTTGGTCCCGGGGGTGGGCCAGTTGAGAATGGCTTCTATCTTGGCGGGTTCCGGTCGCTGTTTCCCACAGCCCACCCGGTGGCCGAGGTACTGTACCTCGGACATCCCTATTTTACATTTCTCCGGTTTAAGGGTCAGGTTGGCGTCCTTGATCCGCTCTAACACTACCCCTAGATGGTGAAGGTGTTCCTCCCAGGTTTGGCTGTAGATGGCTATGTCGTCTAAGTAGGCACAGGCAAACTCCTGTAGGCCATCGAGGAGGTGATCAATCAACCGCTGGAAAGTAGCCGCGGTGTTCTTCATCCCGAACGGCATGACCCGAAATTGGTACAGGCCGAACGGGGTGATGAAGGCCAACTTTGGGGTCGCCTCCTCTGCCAGGGGAATCTGCCAATACCCCGTACACAAATCTACGGTGGTCAGATAGTGCCCCTGGGAGATCTGATCTAACAGCTCGTCAACTCGGGGCATGGGGTATGCGTCAGTCGTGGTACAGTCGTTTAACCTCCGGTAGTCCACGCAGAACCGGGTGGTCCCGTCCTTTTTGGGGACCAACACTACGGGGGAGGCCCATGGGCTTGCGGAGGGCTCGATAACCCCCAGCTCCAGCATCTCCCGGATTTCAGCCCGCATGGGTTCGCGGACTGCCTCCGGGAGTCGGTAGGCTGGCTGCCGGAGGGGTCTCTGGCCTGGGGTCTCAACTTGGTGTAAAGCCCGGCTGGTATAGCCGGGGCGGGCGGAGAAGACCTCCTGGTGGTTGTGGAGGAGATGTCTAATCTGGGCCTGTTTCTGGGGACCCAAATCCTCCCCTATCTGCACCTGGTCAACCCCTGCGGGCCGGTTGTCTATCCCGGGGAGATCTATCAGGGGAAACTGTTCTGCCGCCTCGGTGGCCGGGGCACAAATGGCAGCCACCGTCTCCGGGTGCTCATGGTAGGCCTTGAGCATATTGGCGTGGAACGTCCACTGGATCCTGGTGTCTGTGCAGCTGACAACCACATAGGTGGTATCCCCCAGCTGGGTTACCACCCGGTAGGGGCCCTGCCAGGACGCCTGCAGCTTGTTCTGCCGCTGTGGTTTTAACACCAGGACCTTCTGCCCCATGAGGAACGAGCGTCTGCGGGCGGAGCGGTCGTACCACGCCTTCTGCTGGGCCTGGGCCGTTTCCATGTTCCCTTGAACTAGTTCCGTGAGTTCCGTCAAGCGCTCCCGGAGCTCCAAGACGTAACTCAGGACGGGGAGCCCTTCTGCCTCCTGTCCCCCCTCCCACTGAGCCCTAACTAGGTCTAAGGGGCCTCGCACCTGGCGCCCATACAATAACTCAAAGGGGGAGAATCCGGTTGATGCCTGTGGTACCTCCCAATAGGCAAATAACAAGTGGGGTAAGTATTTTTCCCAGTCCTTTCTTTCCTGGGTGAAGGCCCGGATCAGCTGTTTCAGGGTCCCATTAAACCGCTCGCACAGCCCGTTCATCTGGGGGTGATATGGGGCGCTGTGGAGTGCCTTGACACCACACAGGCGCCAGAGCTGTTGTGTCAGCTCAGCGGTAAACTGGGTGCCCTGGTCAGACAAAATCTCTCGTGGGAATCCTACCCGGGAAAACACCCGTAGGAGGGCATCGGCTATGGTGTCGGCCTGGATATTGGCCAAGGCCACAGCCTCGGGGTATCGGGTGGCGTACTCCACCACGGTGAGAATATATCTCTTCCCGGTGGCACTGGGGTGAGGCAGGGGGCCGATTATGTCGACCGCCACCCGACTAAAGGGTTCTTGGATAATGGGCATGGGGTGCAGCGGGGCGTTTGGGTGGTCTCCGGTTTTCCCTACCTTCTGGCAGACCGAACAGGTGCGACAGTACTCTCGGGTATCCTCACTAAGGCGAGGCCAGAAGAACGCTCGGGTTAACCGGTGTCGGGTCTTCTTTATCCCTAAGTGTCCGGCGAGGGGGATGTCGTGGGCCAGTCTCAGGAGTTCCTGTCTCGGGGCCTGGGGTACGATTAACTGCTTGTGGGGAACCTGTTGCTTCTTGGGGCCCACCCTCTCAATATACCTATATAGTAGCCCATCCTCCCACTCGATGCTATCGGTCCTGTCGCCTTCCAGGCCCTTGCCGGCCCGGTCTCGGTATCTCTCTAGGGTGGGGTCGGTCTGGGTCTGGTGTCGGAGGGTGGCTGGGGAGCTCCATGTGAGGGGGTGGTCAGGTCGAGGGGACGGGGTCGTAGTTGGTCAGGGTTTGGGGGTCGGGGGGTTTGGGTCGTGGTCTCACCTGGGTCCCGATTGGAGTGCTGTAGTTGTTGCGGTGGCTTTATTGCCGAGTGGTCACCGGGGCTGCTGCATCCGTGGCATAGGCGGAAACTAAGCGTCCCAGGTCGTTGCCGAGGAGGATTTCAGCCGGTAGTCGATCCAGTAAACCCACCCTCACGGATCCCTCCCCCGAACCCCAATCCAGGTGGACTCGGGCCGTAGCGAGTCGGAGCACTTTCCCTCCGGCCACACGGACAGCGACAGTGTGGTCCAACCGGTCCTTTTTCTGTATTAAATGGGGTCGTACGAGGGTGATGGTGGCACCGGAGTCCTGGAGGCCCTCGGCGGCCCGTCCGTTGATCCACATGGCCTGTCGGTGGTGTTGGCGGTTGTCGGCCGAGGCAGCCTGTACAGGGTCAGCCTCGTGTAACATCCCCCATTCTTCCAGGGAGTCCAACCACGGGATTTCAGTGTGGTAGCAGTGAGCCGCGGGTGGTGCTCGGGTGGGGGCTGCGAAATGGTGGGTCGGTGGGGGCAATTCTGGCAGTAGTGCCCCACCTGGTCGCATACGTAACAGCGGATATTGGCCGCCGAGTTTGGACGGCTCACCGGTCTGACTGAGGGCCAGCGGGTCGACGGCCGGGGGAGGGGCAGGTAGTGCGGGTCGAGGGTCGTTCACCCCCGTTGGGTTTCCTCGTGTCTGTGTACTTGTCTGCCCAGGTAGCAGCTTGCTGCACCGTCTGGGGTTTCTTGTACCGTACCCACTCCCGTACTGCTATGGCGGTGTGTTCAAAAAATTGTTCCAGTAGTAGCAGCTGGGTGATTTCTTCCACCATTCTGGCCTTGCTCCCCAGGAACCAAGTCTTTAGGTCTCGTTGTAGCCGATGCGCCCACTCTACATGCGTTGTGCCGTTGGGCCGGCGTGAGTTTCGGAACTTCACCCGGCTGGCTTCAGGAGTGATGGCAAAGCGGCTCAGTAAAGCTTGCTTTACGTAGTCCTAGTTCTTGGCCTCTTCGTCCGGAACGGTCCGATACGCCTCTGCAGCTCGACCTGTCAATTTACAGGCCAGAATGCCAACCCAAGCGGAGCGTTGGACCTCGTGTACCTGGCACAACCGCTCAAAGTCCTGGAGGAAGCTTTCAATCTCTTCCTCCGCCTCACTGAAGGTTTTAAACGCCTGGAAGGGCACCTTCCGGCCCGCTGATTGGTTCTGTATTGGCCAGCCGAAGTTCATGCTGGCGCCCCTTGTCTCGTTCCTCTTCCTGCCGGATCTCCTGGATGGCGTTGTGTATAGCGGCTTCTGACGGGGCGGCTCTGAAGAGGGCTACCCGCTGCCGCACTTTCCTTTGGAAGGGATCTTCTGGGACCAATGCCTGGGTGGGTGGTAAGGTTGGCGTGCCCACGGCTCCCTGGTCCATTTCCTGCAGATCCTCGATCAGGGCGGCTTTACTTTTTGAGCCCGGGGTGCCTCCTCGGCTCTCCAGGATGCCCCACAGGGTGTCTTTTTTGTAGTTGGCGTACCCTGCCATGCTGAGTGCTTTTTCTGGGGGTTCAGAGAGCCTATCCTCACCGCTTGCCACCAATGTGAAGGAACCGTTCCCTTCCGTCTGTCCTGGCTCTCCAGACACCCCTTCGTTGCGGTCAGCCCGGCTACTGGGAGCGCTGTCCTCAGCGCCTCGAGCGGCTTGACCTGCCTGCTTCTGTTCCTCTGCCCTGGAGCCGTTAGGAATCTCCAGAAGGCCGCTCTCTGCCTTCTGAGGGTGAGTGTGGAGTGTAGCGTAGTTTGTAATAAAAGACACCAGGTGCGGCTGTATGCTTTAAAACAGGATCCTCTCTCTCTGAGCTCTGAGAGTTCTCTGACTTTTTAATGAACAAAACGCCACCATTTATGCTGAAGTCCAACAGTCATAATTTGCATACCCATACTAATTACATTAGGTCAGTTATTTACAATAAACATTCTTTGCATTCTCTAGCCTTCAACTCACACAACATTTGTATATCCATTGTTCTAACACATCAGATTAAACACACACTATCAGAGATCCCTTGAATTAAACATGCAGCTAGATAATGGGAAAAGCCCTGGTGCATAAAAGAGCTAAACTGGCCGTCGCTGGAATCCAGACGCACCCTTCACCTTTCCAGCCTGGTGTTTAAGAGCATCTCTGGGAAGCTGCCACCCTACCTGAATAGACTGCTTCCCCCAGCAGCTCCCTCATCCTATAACCTCCGATCCAGGACCAGCACCTTACTTGCTATACCACAATACAAAAAGACAGTGGCTCGGTCCTCATTTTCCTACAGAGCACCACAATTATGGAATAACCTCCCAGACATCATCAAATCTTCCCCCAGTCTTAAGTCACTCAAAAGCTCCTTACTAACATACCTCAATACAGAATGCACCTGTAAACATGTAACCTAGTGACTATATTTCCTACATATTTTTTCTGTTAATCTGTATATTTGTGTTGTTTTTTTTTTTTTTTTTTAATATCTTGCATTGTATTACTTTGTATTTCTGTAACTGTAACACTTCAATGTTCTTGAACCAGGACATGCTTGAAAACGAGAGAAATCTCAATGTATCCTTCCTGGTAAAATCCTTTATAAATAAATAAATAAATAAATAAATAAATAAATTACACAGCAGTAAAGCTTGTTTACTGTATATACAAAAACACATTTACCTACAGGAATATAAGTATTTTTAAAACCAAAGCTATGCCATTTTACACTAAACTAAATTAAACTAAAACCAAATGATGTAAAATATATCTAAAATCACACGATATAAATGAACATAACAGTCTCTTGGGGTTTGAAGCATGGAGCGTTACATCAGCTCCATGACAAATGCTATCATTATAAAGAATAAATATCCCTTACCGCTAATACCAGAGTTGATGAAGCGTCTGAAATCTGCTACTGTATATTCTAAGATAGATCTCCGAGGGGCTTACAACTTATTGCGAATTCGATCAGGCGATGAATGGAAAACCACGTTTAGGACAAGGTACGAGCATTTTGAATATCTTGTGATGCCCTATGGCTTATGCAATGCACCTGCGGCCTTTCAGCATTTGGTGAACGACATCTTTTGGGATATCTTGGATCACTGTGTTATCATATACAGTTGTGTTCAAAATTATTCAACCCCCAATGCTGTAAAGGGTTTTAGGGAATTTAGTGTACATTTGTAATTGTATTCAGAATGAAATCCTACAAGGACTTTTTAAAGAACCATATGCAACTAAAATGACATCAATTGGTTTTGTAATACAGTAGTAAATGTTTCTTTTGTGAATTCTTCATTGACACAATTATTCAACCCCTTAAAGACTACCACTCTGAAGAACAGAGGTTCATTCAAGTGTTTTCAATCAGGAATTGAAAACACCTGTGGATGTCACGGAGCAGCAATAAAGCATAATAAGCACCAATTAGGCAGCTTTAAAATGACTGTGATACTCAGCTCCTTCTAGACATTTACTGGTGTGGTTACAAATATGGTGAAGTCAAGAGAATGGTCCAGGAAGACAAGAGAAGAGGTGATTACTCTTCACAGGAAGCGCAATGGCTATAAGAAGATTGCAAAGATGTCAAACATACCAAGAGAGACCATAGGAAGCATCATTCGCAAATTCAAGGCAAAGGGCACTGTTGAAACGCTACCTGGTCGTGGCAGAAAGAAGTTGCTGACTTCGATTGCTGTGCGCTACCTGAAGCGTAGAGTGGAGAAAAGTCCCCGTGTGACTGCTGAGGAACTGAGAAAAGATTTGTCAGATGTGGGTACTGAAGTTTCAGCTCGGACAATACGGCGCACACTGCGTAATGAAGGCCTCCATGCCAGAACTCCCAGGCGCACCCCCTTGCTGTCTCCAAAGAATAAGAAGAGTCGACTGCAGTATGCCAAAAGTCATGTGGACAAACCACAGAAGTGTTGGGATAGTGTTCTGTGGACTGATGAAACAAAATTAGAACGGTTTGGGCCCATGGATCAACTCTATGTTTGGAGGAGGAAGAACAAGGCCTATGAAGAAAAGAACACCTTGCCTACTGTGAAGCATGGCGGGGGGTCAATCATGCTTTGGGGCTGTTTTGCTTCTGCAGGTACAGGGAAGCTTCAGCGTGTGCAAGGTACCATGAATTCTCTTTAGTACCGGGAGATATTGGATGACAGTGTGATGCAGTCCGTCACAAACCTGAGGCTTGGGAGACGTTGGACCTTTCAACAGGACAATGATCCCAAGCATACCTCCAAGTCCACTAGAGCATGGTTGCAGATTAAAGGCTGGAACATTTTGGAGTGGCCATCGCAGTCACCTGACTTAAATCCGATTGAGAACCTCTGGTGGGACTTAAAGAAAGCAGTTGCAGTGCGCAAGCCTAAGAATGTGACTGAACTGGAGGCTTTTGCCCATGACGAATGGGCGAAGATACCCGTAGATCGCTGCAAGACACTTGTGTCAAGCTATGCTTCACATTTAAAAGCTGTTATAACTGTAAAAGGATGTTGTACTAAGTACTAAGATTGAATGTCACTTGGGGGTTGAATAAAACTGATAATGATGTGAGCACAGAAAAGACATTTGTGGTTATTTCATTATAAATGTTATGTTATATTTGTCTGACCTACACGTGCCTCTTTGATTTAATTGTAAGCAAGATGACTGAATGATCAAAATCAATGTCAAACTGGCCAAAACACTCAATTTCAGTGGGGGTTGAATAATTTTGAACACAACTGTATTTGGATGATATTCTCGTTTATTCTGATTCAATCACAGATCATAGAACCCATATGAAAGAAGTATTAACATGGTTACGAAAAAAACATCTGTATGCCAAAGCAGAAAAATGCATTTTTGACTCTTCATCAGTAGCTTTTCTTGGTTTTATTTTATCTCCAGGACACATCAAAATGGACCCGGAGAAAGTTGAAGCTATATCCTCATGGTCTCTTCCTACAACATGGAAGGAGGTCCAACGGTTTATTGGGTTTGCATATTTCTATCGTAAGTTTATACGATCCTTTTCTAAAGTAATAAAACCTCTCACAGAGATAACTCGGTCGAAGTATCCCTTTCGTTGGACGGAAAAAGCAACAGCAGCATTTTTGGATTTAAAGAACCGTTTCAGTACTGCCCCTATTTGATCGTTACCTGATCCTGAGAAACCATACTTCTTGGAAGTCGATGCATCCGATGTCGCCACTGGAGCCGTGCTCTCACAACGGGATACCATAGACAACCAGTTACATCCTGTGGCATTTTATTCAAAACGCCTTACTTCTGCCGAAGTGAATTACAACGTAGGAGAGAAAGAACTCCTGGCAATAAAAAAAGCTTTGGAAGAGTGGAGACATCTCTTGGAGGGAACATGTTATCCGTTTACGGTCTATACCGATCACAAAAATCTTGCCTATATTCAAACAGCCAAGAGATTGCGCCCACGTCAGGCTAGATGGGCAATGTTTTTTTCACGTTTTTGGTTTCATGTCACATATCGACCTGGTCAAAAGAATGGTAAGGCAGATTCCTTGTCACGCCTTTTTACAACTGAGCGGTCTTCGAAGGAAACCCAACATACCATTCTACAGGAGAAGCATTTCATACTAGCTACATGTTCGTCACTAATGACTAGTATTAAAGATCATACTCCTGCCTCCTGTCCAGGGGTCTCGCCAGATGGTCTACTTTGGCAACAGGGAAAAATCTATGTACCCAAGAAAGCCCGCTGTGAAGTGCTCGCGATGTGTCTTGATTCCAGGATGGCCGGTCACGGAGGAATAAAACATACTCTCATGTTGACATCTCAGTATTTTACATGGCCTACAATGAGAAAAGACATCAATCACTATGTAAAAGCCTGCCCTGTTTGTTGTGCTTCCAAGATTTCTACTCAAAAAGCTGCCGGGTTACTTCAGCCACTTCCAGTACCAGAACAGCCATGGTCTCATGTGTCAGTGGACTTCATAGTTGATCTTCCTCCATCTAATCATCATACCGCTATTATGGTGGTGGTAGGCCGTTTCACCAAAATGGCGCATTTTTTACCACTACGCAAAGTACCCACAGCAAAAGAAACTGCGAATCTGTTCTACAAAGAAATTTTTCGTTTACATGGAATACCATCTTCCATAGTATCTGATAGAGGTACACAGTTTACATCTAGATTCTGGACTGCTTTTTGTCATACACTCCATATCACCCCAAAATTGTCTTCTGCATACCATCCACAGTCTAACGGACAAACGGAGCGTGTAAATCAAACCCTAGAACAGTACTTGAGATGTTTCACTTGCTATCTTCAAGACGATTGGGTATCTCTATTACCCGCTGCAGAATTTGCTTATAACTCAGCGCATCACTCTACGCTTCGTCCTACTCCGTTTTTTGTTTCCTATGGGTACCATCCTTCCCTCCTTCCTGATCTTCCTCAGACAAGTACCGTTCCTGATGTTGACACTCATATCCGTAATTTACAAGTACGTTTTCGTCTTATTCGGGAATTATTAGTAAAGGCTCAGGACGATCAGAAACGTTTTGCCGACACCAAACGTCGTCCCTCGCATGTATATCAAGTGGGACAGAAGGTTTGGTTATCAACCAAAAATATACGTCTGTCATGTCCAACCAAGAAGTTGGGGCCCAAGTATATCGGTCCCTATGTCATAAAAGAAGTGATTTCGCCAGCTGCTGTATGTCTCCGATTGCCGGTGTCTACTCGTCTCCATCCTGTTTTTCATGTATCATTGGTTAAACCATGGACAGCTCCTAGACATCGGGTGTTGAATCCTATACCTCCTCCGCCGATTGACGTTGATGGTGATTTAGAGTATGAAGTAGAATGTATCCTTGATTCTCGTTACCATGGTAGGAGACTGGAATACCTTATTCATTGGAAAGGCTATGGCCCCGAGGAGAGGTCCTGGGAGCCGGCTTCCAATGTGCACGCTCCACGTGTGGTTCGTTCTTTTCATGCTGCTCGTCGGTTAAAGCCGGGTCCCGGGCTCTCCCGGAGGTTTTGCCTTGGGAGGGGGTTCTGTCAGGCCTTACCCTTCGGGCTGGGGGTCTCTGGCACGCCGGGTTTCGTGGCGGCGGGCCGGCGGTGCGGGGGGCCTCGGCCGGCGGCGCCGGGTGGTCCGCCGTGTGGTGCTCGTGGTGCTTCGGCGTTGGTGGGGAGCCTGGTCCAGGCTCTTTCTCTGGCTGGCTCTGGTGGGTGGAAGCGGTGCCTGGTGGGGACGCCGAACATGGCCGCCGCCATGCGTTCCCGGCGTGGGGCGTGGCCTCCCGCAGGAGCCTTGTGGTTGCTGGGGGAAGGCGTGGTATCCCCAGGGGGCGTGTCCCCTACTGGGGCTGGCGGGGGAGGGCCAAGGAATCCAGGCTATCCCTTGCTCCAGGAGGGGGCGTGGCTGGAGGCTGGAGACTTCCCTACAGGAGGTGTGTGCTGGCCAGGGGTTCCTATTTAAACCCACAAGTCCAAGGGAGAGACATCTGATTGTCTTCTCCTGGTTTCCAGTTTCCTCCTGGTTTTGCTTGCTGTGGTTCATGTGGTATCCTGAAATTGCTGCTTTATCCATCCTTGTGTATCTGACGGTCTGCACAGTAAAAGGCTATCAAGCATTCTGGTCTCCTCATTCGTGGATCATGACAGGCATTAAATAGCTTGACAGATGGCCAAAAAATTTCACCCCAAATGCTAGCTGCTAATATTACAATCATTCCAAAAGAGGGTAAAGACGCAGAGCTTTGTGCTAACTACAGACCAATTTCTTTGCTCAATTGTGATTTGACGTTATTTGCAAAGATCTTAGCTACAAGGCTGCAGCCTTTCTTGTCTGTTCTTATATGTGATGATCAAGTTGGTTTTGTACCAGGCCGTGAAGCAAGAGATGGAATTATACGGGCATTACAACTTATACATCACGCTACCTATACAAAACAGGAACTCCTACTCCTCTCAACAGATGCAGAAAAAGCATTCGACCGAGTGGACTGGGAGTTCTTATTTTTAACCTTGCATCATGTGGGACTAGGGCCCAAATTCTGTAAATGGATTGAAGCACTTTATACCAAACCAAAGGCATGAGTCTGTGTAAATGGCATTTATACAGAGAACGTCCCGATTAGGAAAGGCATTCGCCAGGGATGCCCCCTATCACCCCTCCTTTTTGTCCTGGCCTTAGAGCCCTTTCTGACAGCTGTGAGACAGAACCCAGATATTGCAGGGCTTAAAGTGGGCTCTAGTAGACATAAGATTGCTGCATATGCTGATGATCTATTGCTTTTTGTAACTCAACCCGAAACTTCTATACCAAAAATATTAAAAGCTTTTAAGGAATATGAGCAGTTATCTAACTTTAAAATCAATGCCACAAAATCACATCTGCTTAACATCAATATGAGCATCTTAGTGCGCAGTTTCCCCTATACCCGGTGTGACGTTTTGGGGCCCACAGAGCACGTGCACAATGTCTTTCACAAACAAAACAGCTTTATTCACCCTTTCAGGGCAGTCAAAAAGGCAACATAATAAGTACACGCTTGGGTTCAGCGAAATTAAAGCAAAGTCCTGATCTTAAGCACAAATAAACATAAAAAATAATGATGGCTCACCAACGCTTTAAACCGTCCCAAACCTGGGGAATCCTTTCCCCAGTATGTAGAAGCCTCTCTCCAGCAAGGCACAGCACGTCTCCTGCTTTTGGAACACACACACAGCTTCCACTGATTACTTTTCTTTTTCCTAAAAACTCCCACAATCCTATCTGGGAGTTGCTGGCTTTAAAACTCTTCCTGGACAGGAACATTAACCCTGTGGTTGCCCTTAAAGGGTCCACAACCCAAATAGGGGTGAAACATATTGTCCATCCAGGAACCAGCCCTGCCGACCTCTACATATCCCTCCCCTCTGTCTCAACGCGGAGGTGTTTGAGGCAACAGTAGACAGCCCACAATGCATCCGGGACAGGGCATCAGCATTTTGGTGCTGTTTCCCAGGCCTGTGTTCCACCACAAAGTTAAACTCCTGGAGAGACAGGAACCACCTGGTTACCCTGGCATTAGCATGGCGGTGCTGCCTCATTCAGGTCAATGGGGCATGGTCAGACACCAAACGGAACTTCCTGCCCAACAGGAAGTATCTCAAAGAATCCAAGGCCCACTTTATGGCCAAGCCCTCTCTTTCCACCACAGCATAGTTTTTCTCCGCTGCCGTCAGTTTCCTACTAAGAAAAACCACGGGGTGCTCTTCCCCATTGACTTCTTGGGATAGCACAGCCCCCAAACCCTCACTTGAGGCATCCGTCTGTACAATGAACTCCCTCATGAAATCAGGGACTACCAGCACTGGGTGCTGACACAACGCATTTTTAAGCTTCTCGAAGGCATCTTCAGCATTGGCATTCCATTGAATCATCACCGACTTCCTACCTTTCGTCAGGTCAGTCAGTGGTGCAGCAATAGAGGCAAAATTGGGGACAAACCGCCGGTAATACCCCACTATACCCAGAAAAGCACGAACCTGCTTTTTTGTGAGGGGGCATGGCCAGTTCTGGATAGCCTCTACTTTGTTAAATTGTGGCTTTACCAGACCCCTGCCTATGACATATCCCAGGTACTTAGCTTCCTCCATCCCTACCGCACTTTTCTCAGGGTTAACAGTAAAGCCCGCTTTCCTCAAACCGTCCAAAACCATCTGAACCCGGGGAAGATGGGACTCCCAATCTGGACTGAAGATGACAATGTCATCCAGGTAGACCGAGGTATATCTCAGGTAGGGGCGAAGCACCCTATCCATCGCTCGTTGGAAGGTGGCCGGGGCTGAGTGTAACCCAAAAGGCATCCGCTTATAATGAAAATGACCCTCTGGAGTGGAAAAAGCAGTCTTTTCCCTGGCTTCCTTAGTCAGGGGTATCTGCCAGTATCCCTTAGTAAGGTCCAGGGTGGTGATATAACGGGCCGGACCCAATTTCTCTATTAATTCATCCACCCTTGGCATGGGATACGCGTCAAATTTTGACACCCCGTTAAGTTTCCTGAAGTCATTGCAGAATCGCAAAGTGCCGTTGGGCTTCGGTACCAACACGATGGGGCTCGACCATTCACTCTGTGACTCCTCAATAACATCAAGCTGAAGCATTTTTTTAACCTCTTCAGAAACAGCCTTTCTATGGGCTTCTGGGATGCGGTACGGCTTTACCCGAACCTTTACATGGGGTTCCGTCACAATATCATGTTTAATCCCGGACGTGTGTCCCGGTAGTCCTGAAAACATGCCTTTGTTTCTTTGCAGAAACTCCTTAACTTCTTGGATTTGGGGTTTGGACAGGGTGGCAGCAATGTGTACTGCGTCAACACCATCAGACTCTATACCCACCCCAACCATGGCGGACACCTCCTCTCGGTCTCTCCAGGGTTTTAACAAATTTATGTGGTAGATCTGGTATGGTTTTCTTTTCCCAGGCTGATGCACTCGGTAGTTTACTTCCCCTACTTTTTCAACCACCTCATATGGTCCCTGCCACTTGGCTAGGAACCGACTTTCCACCGTGGGTATAAGTACTGCTACCCGGTCCCCAACCTGAAATTGCCGCAGCTTGGCTGACCGGTTGTACACCCTTTTCTGGGCCTCCTGAGCTTTCTGCAAATGTTACCTGTACCAAAGGCATCACTTTAGAAATTCTCTCTCTCATCTGAGAGATATGTTCAATGAACGATTTGTGTGGAGAGGACTCACTTTCCCATGTCTCCTTCACCAAATCTAGCAATCCCCGGGGTCTGCGACCATACACCAGCTCAAAAGGTGAAAACCCCGTGGAGGCCTGAGGAACCTCTCGAATAGCAAACAGCAGCGCGGGAAGCAAATGATCCCAGTCTCTTCCATCTCTCTGCACAACCCTTTTAAGCATCATTTTCAGAGTTTTGTTGAATCTTTCTACCAGACCATCTGTCTGAGGGTGATAAACAGATGTTCGCAACTGCTTGATTTGGAACAACTTGCACACATCTGCCATCACCCGGGACATAAATGGGGTCCCCTGGTCCGTCAAAATTTCCCTTGGCAGGCCAGTTCTCGAAAACATAAAAAACAACTCCCGCGCAATGGCCTTTGATGTAGGGTTTCTTAAAGGAACTGCCTCTGGATACCTTGTGGCATAATCAAGAACCACCAGGATATATCGGTGTCCCCGAGCAGACTTCTCTAAGGGACCCACTATATCCATAGCGATGCGCTTAAAGGGCACCTCAATTATTGGCAGAGGCACCAAGGGGTTCCTATAATGTGGTGCTGGGGCAGTTAACTGGCAAACAGGGCAGGAGGAACAGTACCTCTTAACCGCGGCACCGATCCCTGGCCAGTAAAACCGGTCCGTTATCCGGGCCTCAGTTTTCTCAGCTCCCAGGTGACCACCTAGAGCATCATTGTGAGCCAGATCCAGCACCATTCTCTGGTAGGGCTGGGGTACTAGTAATTGTTCCACAATTTCTCCCCGAATTTCTGATACATGGTAGAACAGATCATTATTGACCGCAAAGTGAGGAAATGTTTTCTCTTCATCTGGTGCTTGAGGTACCCCACTGACAACAGTTACCTGTTCGTGAGCATTTATCAACATCGGGTCACCCATTTGAGCCCTGCCAAATGCACCTCTGGACACATCTAAGTCAGGGTGTACTGGATAAGAAGAACCCTCCCCCTCATCCACCCCAAGTGTAATATCTACAGGGGATAATTCCTCTTCATCCTCTCCTACCATAACCGGCACGGGAGAGGATTCCCCCTCCTTGGGTGTCAACGCAGGTTGAGGAGCTAGGACACTCACATCAGTTACAACATTCTCATTTTGAACACATTTGAGCAACTCCTCATCAACAGTGTCCACAGTCATGTTTGGTGAGGGTGACCCTGGATTGTTCCCCAGTTCGATGGGCAGTTCAGTTTGTGCCAAGCACCACAGTTCATCAAACAAGGGGCAGTCCCATCCCACAATCACATCATGTATCAGAGTACTCACCACCCCGACCTCTTGGGTGACCGAAGTATTCCTGGCGGAAATGGTGACAGGGATTAGCGGATACTCCCGAGTATCCCCATGGATACAGACAACCCGGAGGGTTCTTTGTACTGGACCGAGCCTTCCGACTACCCGGACATGCACCAGGGTGACCATACTCCCAGAGTCCAGGAGAGCTTTGGCTGGGCGGTGATTCACCCACACAACACATTCAAACTGACCCCCCTCTAGGTCAAGGTGGGTAGTGCACGTTGTGAGGGTGTAGAAGGACACTCTCCGAGCGGATCCACACTCCATGGGCTCCTCCTGTAGCGGACACTGCGCCTGGATATGGCCCCATGCGCAACACCTCCAACACTGTATATCGCCAGCAGTTCGGGTAGCGACAGGCCTCTGCAGAACCGAGGAAGATGATTTTGGGGTGCTGGTTCCCGGGTCCAGTGACGCTTCCCTCCGAGGAACTGAAGCAGGCCTCACAGGCGGTGGCAAGACTGGTCCTCGACGACTGGTTGGTCTGAGCAGGTCCTCCACCACGGTGTATCTCTCTACCATCTCGACTACCAGTGCTGCAGTCTTGGGGTCCCCATGGCTGACCCAGCACTGTAGATCCTTTGGTAGAGACCTCAGGTAGTGGTCCATCACAACCCTTTCAACCATTTGCTCTCTAGTCAGGGTCTCTGGCTGCAACCACTTTTTAACCAGCTGTCTTAAGCCATGCATCTGGGACCGGGGTGGCTGGTCAGGGCAGTACTTCCAGCAGTGAACACGTTGAGCCCAGACAGCAACAGTTACCCCAAGGCGGGCCAGAACCTCAGCTTTCAGCCGGTCATAATTCTTTGCCTCTTCTAGGGGCAGGTCAAAATATGCCTTTTGAGGGTCTCCTGTCAGAAACGGGGCAATGAGACCGGCCCATTGGTCTTGGGGCAACCCCTCTCTCTCAGCAGTCCTTTCAAACGTGGTGAGAAATGCTTCCACATCATCACTGGGAGACAGTTTTTGGAGGAAATGACTGGCCCTTATGGAGACATGGTTACCAGCAGTGACCACTGCTTGATCACGTCCAGGTGCAAGTTGCTGCATGGCCTCCCGCAGGGCATTGATCTGCGTCTGTGTGGCTACCTGCTGTGCTGCAAGTTGTGCAGCCAACAAATGGGTGCTTTCTTGTTGGGCAGCAACAGCCTGTGCCAGGGCTTGTTGCTGCTGAGCCATCGCATCTTCATGGCGAGTCTGGGCCTGCACATTGACAAAGACCATCTGCTTAACCAGCTCCTCCATAGCTGTGGACTTCAGTGCAGCCTTAGCCCAGGACCTGCAATCAAAACACTGTCCTTTTTAAAAATGTCAGTTTTTTTTTTTTCTTTTCACAAAAATTCCTCTTGCTTGGCGTGTGAGGGGTAGCAGATTGCCCGCATTCGAAACACCAGTTGTGACGTTTGGGGGCCCACAGAGCACGTGCACAATGTCTTTCACAAACAAAACAGCTTTATTCACCCTTTTAGGGCAGTCAAAAAGGCAACATAATAAGTACACGCTTTGGTTCAGCGAAATTAAAGCAAAGTCCTGATCTTCAGCACAAATAAACAGAAAAATAATGAAGGCTCACCAATGCTTTAAATCGTCCCAAACCTGGGGAATCCTTTCCCCAGTATGTAGAAGCCTCTCCAGCAAGGCACAGCACGTCTCCTGCTTTTGGAACACAAACACACAGCTTCCACTGATTACTTTCCTTTTTCCTAAAAACTCCCACAATCCTATCTGGGAGTTGCTGGCTTTAAAACTCTTCCTGGACAGGAACATTAACCCTGTGGTTGCCCTTAAAGGGTCCACAACCCAAATAGGGGTGAAACATATTGTCCATCCAGGACCCAGCCCTGCCGACCTCTACACCGGGTACACGATAAACTTAAGTATTTGGGGATTTGGCTTACTATACATCATACACAGAGGTTTGGAGAAAATTTTCTACCCTTACTACGTCAAATACAGGCAGATCTAAATTCCTGGAAGTATCCTCAGATCTCATGGCTAGGAAGAGTAGCGGCCATAAAGATGAATATACAACTATACAACCACGGCTCTAATATCTCCTCCAGACAATACCCGTAAATTTGCCAGGCTCTTTTTTCGCATCCCTTAAATCTATGATTACAGCATATATATGGAGAGATAAACACCCACGAGTAAACTATCACACACTGACACATACTAAATCAGATGGGGGCTTAGCCCTACATAATTTTTATCATTACTATAGAGCATGTCACCTACAACAGGTGGTAGAATGGACTAGAGAGGGGGTAAATAAACAATGGAGAGGGATTGAACAAGAAATGATAGGAATACCTCTGTCAACTCTCCCATGGCTTCCCTTGAAACAATCTAGACGAGTGGCACATACCTCCCCATATGTATTAGCAACTCTCCGAATATGGCAGTTGGCAGCAGTACATTGTGGCCTAACGACTTTCCCTTCACCTATGACCCCCTTGATATTTAATGAACAATTTAAACCAGGACTTAGGCTGGGGTCAGACGAGCGTAGTGTTCACGTCCGTGATTGCGCCTAAAAGTACGTCCGTGATAGCATGACAGAAAGCCCATTGGAGCCTGACACATGAAGTACGTCCGCACTGAACTGCGGACGCACAACGGCCGCGGCCCACGGACGCAAGAACGTACAACCCCTAGAACGGCTGCACAAAGTGCGCTGCGTCCGCAACATCTGCATAGCTTTGTGTGTGAGTGATGGAACATGGTCAGACGGACTGCATTTATACGTCCAGCATTTTTCACGGACAAAATGGTTTTGCTTTTTAATTTATTTTCCCTCCTACATCCGTCAAAATATACGTCAGTGAATAAACGGACTGTGTCGCCAATACTGTGTCTTCCGTACTGACGTACGTCCGTGTGCACGGACGTACAGTCCGTAGAAATCACGCTCGTCTGACCCTAGCCTTACACCTCGTCCATTAAGACAAATGACTGGAGATAATACGCCTCGGATTTTACACTATTTTATTACAACAAGTAAGGTCTCTCTTTCTAGCTTAATACAAGATCGACAAACGGCGTTCCTAGATATTTTTCATTTTACACAAGTCCGTCACTACTTAGATCAGATACCACAACGTCACCAGCTGATGAGACAGCTGACTTCATTTGAACGTATTTGCGTCCAATCTCAACCCTTTACACACGGCATATCCCAGACCTATTCGATTCTTCAGACAAGCGCGACAAGTTCCGTACCATCCTTTGTGAGTAAAAGGGAATCAATATTGGAGTTGAGATTCACTGACAAACAATGGACTAAGATATGCAATTTGACACACCAGTGTTCAGTAGCCAGTAAGATACAGGAGACCGTTTACAAGGTCTTAACTCTGTGGTATCATACACAATCTATACTATAATAGAGTAAGGCTTTGGCTGTCCGTCGCCAAAGCCCTACTGCGCATGCGCGCGCAACCAGCGGCGGTTGGTTGCGCGCGCATGCAACCGCCGCGGCACGAGCCGGCTGCCGGCTCGCCGCGGCGGTTACACATGCACACAGCAGCCGGGTAGAGGCTGCGCTCGCAGCCTCTACCCGGCTGCCGCGCGCATCCAACCCCCCGAGCGGCGAAGGAAAGTTTCCCCCGCCGCTCGGGGGTTGGATGCGCGCGGCAGCCGGGTAGAGGCTGCGAGCGCAGCCTCTACCCGGCTGCTGTGCGCATCTAACGGGTCCCCGAGCGGCGAAGGGAAAGTTCCCTCCGCCGCTCAGGGGTAGGATGCGCACGGCAGCCGGGTAGAGGCGCAGCCTCTACCCGGCTGCCGCGCGCATCCTACCCCCCGAGCGGCGGAGGGAAAGTTCCCTCGCTTCCGCTTTGAAGGACCCAAGCCCCGGTCACGTGACCGGGGCTTGGGTCCTTCAAAAACAGGAAGCGGGGAAATCTTCACTTCCCTGGCGCCGCTCGACAGGTAAGTATGAGTGCTGGGGGGGCCATATCCACGAGCTGGGGGACCATATCCATGACCTGGGGGCAAATCCATGACCTGGGGGCAAATCCATGAGCTGGGGCAAATCCATGACCTGGGGGAAAATCCATGAGCTGGGGGCAAATCCATGAGCTGGGGGCAAATCCATGAGCTGGGGCAAATCCATGAGCTGGGGCAAATCCATGACCTGGGGGCAAATCCATGACCTGGGGGCAAATCCATGAGCTGGGGCAAATCCATGAGCTGAGCAAATCCATGAGCTGGGGCAAATCCATGAGCTGGGGCAAATCCATGAGCTGGGGGCAAATATCCTTGTGCTGGGGCAGTATCCACGTGCGGGGGCAGTATCCACGTGCGGGGGCAGTATCCACGTGCTGGGGCAGTATCCACGTGCTGGGGCAAATCCATGAGCTGGGGCAAATCCATGAGCTGGGGGCAAATATCCATGTGCTGGGGCAGTATCCACGTGCGGGGGCAGTATCCACGTGCTGGGGCAGTATCCACGTGCTGGGGCAAATCCATGAGCTGGGGGCAAATATCCACGTGTGGGGGCAGTATCCACGAGCGGGGGCAGTATCCACGAGCGGGGGCAGTATCCACGTGCGGGGGCAGTATCCACGAGCTGGGGCAGTATCCACGTGCTGGGGCAAATCCATGAGCTGGGGGCAAATATCCATGTGCTGGGGCAGTATCCACGTGCGGGGGCAGTATCCACGTGCGGGGGCAGTATCCACGTGCTGGGGCAGTATCCACGTGCTGGGGCAAATCCACGAGCTGGGGCAAATCCATGAGCTGGGGGCAAATATCCATGTGCTGGGGCAGTATCCACGTGCTGGGGCAAATCCATGAGCTGGGGCAAATCCATGAGCTGGGGCAAATCCATGAGCTGGGGGCAAATATCCATGTGCTGGGGCAGTATCCACGTGCGGGGGCAGTATCCACGTGCGGGGGCAGTATCCACGTGCTGGGGCAGTATCCACGTGCTGGGGCAAATCCATGAGCTGGGGGCAAATATCCACGTGCGGGGGCAGTATCCACGAGCGGGGGCAGTATCCACGAGCGGGGGCAGTATCCACGTGCGGGGGCAGTATCCACGAGCTGGGGGGCAGTATCCACGAGCTGGGGGGCATATCCACGAGCTGGGGGGCATATCCACGAGCTGGGGGGCATATCCACGAGCTGGGGCAGTATCCACGTGCGGGGGCAGTATCCACGAGCTGGGGCAGTATCCACGTGCTGGGGCAGTATCCACGAGCTGGGGCAGTATCCACGAGCTGGGGCAGTATATCCACGAGCTGGGGCAGTATATCCACGAGCTGGGGCAGTATATCCACGAGCTGGGGCAGTATATCCATGAGCTGGGGCAGTATATCCACAATAGACTGCCCTCTGGGCAGGCTTTACAACTAGTTTAGAATAAATGCATTTTGCCCGAGTGTATCCTCAAAATGCTGGCGATGCGATCTTGAATGTGGTACTATGCTCCATATTTGGGGAGTTGCACCTTGATAAAACCGTATTGGAAAAGCATTTTCGAGATAATCTTAAAATTCATAGAACCCACACCAGATTTTACATTCGCAACGATGTTGTTACATCATATACCTAGTTCTATAAATTGGTATAAGCAATCCATTTACGTTAGGATAGTAAATACAGCTGTAGCGCTCACTCCCGGAGGAGCCGCTGAATTAACCTCGGGTTAGTCTCACTGCACTAGGGAATAACTATACACCAGCACTGTTGTGGATTTTTATATATTATATTCTTTACTGATCCCAATAAAGCAGCATATATTACGTAGATACGGTATTTAAATGACAGGATTTCGTAACAAGGGAAAAACACGCGGCGGCAAAAGAAAAAGATTAACCCCCTCAGTTCTGGAGTGTAAGTCCCATGAATAATAGCTCAGAAATTTGTATGTGTATTGTCTCGGGTACCCGGGTACTGTATTCAACTGGCCAGTGAATGAAACAAAACAATCTTCGACTAGTCACCGTTGGGCCCCTGTGGATTTAAACAATACTGCAGCGTGCGTTTCTTATTTTTGGAACTGCGGCCTGGGAGGCCTCTCACCCATCCAATAGACAATCTGTTCAGCACCCGATCAAGGATCTTCTCCCGCTGTGTACTGGGACTCTGTGCCACCGGATTCGCTCCCTGCTTGTCGAATCTCCGCAGCTGGAACAACGATCCACCGCCTGCACTCCCAAAGGATCAGCGCAGCCTCCTAACTCGGGGTCCAGTCGAAACCAGCTTGTCATCCAGACCTCTCAGCGCTGGGTAGGTAGGTCTCAGCATGGTCACTGTCCCGATCTCCAGCACCAGTGAGGCAGCGCCTGTACTCCGGCCTGGTCGCGATCCTTGACAGTTTTTACATGCGTCCTCCAACTTTCACCACTCAGCTCACTCTGCCTCTCCCCTGCACGAGGCTGCTGATGTCTTTCCTCTCTCTACACCACCCACTTCCTGTCCTCACGCAAAGCATGATGGAAAATGTAGTTCAGTGTTTGTCCAGCATAGTCCATTATGTCTCTATCTCCCTCTGGTGGCCATAATAATTAAATGCAGCAGAACACAGTCTTTAAAGCAGCGCTACACAGCCAAGGCCATCAACCCACTTTACTGGAAGCAACAGCTTACACCTCCCTTAACCATGTGGAATAAAAGAATGGAGGAATTACGTACAATAGAATATCTACACTTTAGCACTATAGATGAACAACATAAATATGAAGCTATATGGCCTAGGTGGTTAGTGCTGACACCTATGCTAGAGTTTAAAGCTTTAATTTAAGTGGTATTCCCTAATATAAATGGGCTCTACTAAGAGAATTAGAGAGATTAGACCGAGAACCAATTTTATTTTAGTTATCTTTATCTCCTTTTTCTCTTTCTTATGGTTGCATTTGTAGAAATGATGTTTCATGAAATGGAAAGAATAAGACGAACCAGAGATAGGAAATGTCTATGTATAAGATTCTGCTTTGAACATCTTTATAACATGTTAATGAATCCTGTATGTGTTTATGTTATGGAATATAATAAATAAAAATTTATCAAAAAAAGTATGGGGTGGGTGACACATAGGTGCCCATGCACTTTCCCCTCCAATGCTTGCACTCCATCTCGCAACCACGTCACACAATTCACCTTCCTACTCCACCTCTCCCAAGCCTGGGAAAGGGGGTCACTCACGCAGCACTCACCCCACGGCACAGACTCGGAGAAGTCCTTGTGCGACGGCAGCCTCTCATGGTACACCTTTTGGGGGTGTAGCACATGTGGCTCGCTTTCACCTTGCACCCCACTCCTACAGCCAGCATAATACTCAGAAGCAGTCACCTGTTCCGGAGCCATTCTTACAGCAGGGGGCATGGGAAAACAGGGTGAAGAGCAACGCTCCCCTGCAAATGCCCCCCCCCCCGCATCTGCCAATGGAGTCAGGCATCGCACCTGGCTCTGGGCAGATGGCTGGGAGGTCACGGGGGCCAAACCAGGACCTGCTCCCCCCCTCTCTCTCACTGTCCCCGCACATTCAGCGTTTGGGGAACCATACAGTTGGGGCACAGGATTATCCACGCTCAACTCGCTCCCCATTGCACAGTTTCCCCGCTGTATCACACAGTACCTCAAGCATGCCTTGCCCCATAGCCGATGAGCATACAGCCGTATTCACTCTTCTCCACGGGGAGGTTGCGCAGTACCTGTTTTCTGTGGTACTGGGGACCTGGTTGGCTTTCCCACAGGGCAACACGTGTCCACCCCAGGCCCTTCCTCCTAGACCATGCAGCATGCGCTCGTGCCACCCACAGCCTCAGACACACGCGACACCAACTGGCTACCACGGTATCCTGCCCAACCAGGATGTTCTCTCCATTCCTTTCACGTGGCACCGCCAACCTGGATGGTTCAGGCACTGGGTAACCCTCTTTCACCCTAGGCCCTTCATTCTGACCACCCAGCATGCCCTCTGCGCCACGCAGTCTCAGACACACCTGGCCCTTGCTGGCACACCGCGGTATCCTGCTCATCCCAGGCCTTCCGATTCACACACTTCCCCTCCAGCACCACCGACCCAGTTGGTTCTGCCACAAAGGAACCTACCGTGGTCTTTTGTTCTCCCTCCCAACTGCATGGCGTCACAGACACACCTGAGTCTGGTCTAGGCAGGCACAACAAAGTATCCTGCCACCCCCCAGGTATTCTGATCCACACCATTCTCATGGGGCACTAGAGTCCTGGTTGGTTTAGGCGCAAGCAGACCCACAGTCATCCCTTGCCCTTGCTCATATCAAAGGATATGATCGTTTCTTTGAAATGCACTCTTGGCCACGATGGTGCCTCTCCGACTGGCCATGAGCTACAGAACATATTATGAATTCTCAGATCTGGTGGCAAGGACAGAGCATAGGAAGCTGGAATTATACGGCACAGAACCCAGTATGGGCCAATGTAACTGGGAGCCATTTTCATAGAGGGCACAAGCAGGCGTATGTGACGCGTGGATAACCATACCCTGTCCCCTACATTATAGGTAGGTACCTGCAAGCCTTCTTTTTCGGAGTCTCAATATTCCTCTCTGTTATATCCTTTACCTTACTCCAGGTTTCCCTTAATGATAAATGTTGATCCAGTGCAGGTAGACTGGTTGTGGGAAATTGGGCAGGGAGTGCTGGGGGGGGGGGTCAAACCCCTATACCAGAGAGAATGGTGAATGACCTGCGGTCTAATGGGTAGCATTATTGCGTGCATATTCTGCCCAGGGCAACAGCTCGGACCAATTGTCCTGCTGGTGGGAGGCAAAGCATCGTAGGTACTATAGGCAGAGCTGCTTGCAGAGCAAAAAAAATACTGAGAATGATTTGATATAGGCTTTCCAAATATTTATTTATTCATAAAGGATTTTACCAGGAAGGATACATTGAGATTTCTCTCGTTTTCAAGTATGTCCTGGGTTCAACAACAACAAATTGTTACAGTAGGTACAGAAATACAAAGTAATAAATGCAAGCTCAAATACAGACAGGGCAGAATACAAATGGTAATACACACCCCGGCATTTACAAACAGAATGGCCTCCTCCTTCCCACACATACGCCCTCGTGTAATAGATAATATCTGGGGTAGGGTCAGAGAAATCGGGGTTAAGCCAGAGTCTGCGGAGTTGGTGGGAATCAGGGGAAACAAAGGAATCCATTACTTACAGATGCACATAAGGAAAAGAACACAGTGTATACAACATGACACTACAATAAACACAAAGGAATAATAATATAACAGACATCAGGGACACAGAAAACAGAAGCACTCTCTACCTTGAATAGTAGGTACATGGTGTCAACATAGGAGGGGCTGGAAAACAACATAACACATCAGGCCCACACCTCCCAAACACATCTTTAGGTCCATGTACCCAAAGTCTAAAGTGACTACTGTCAAAGTAAATAAGATGTGTGTCCAGATATGTTTATCCGTATAGTGGATATGAATAAATTCTCTTCTGTTTGCACAGTCAGGTGTGTAACTGCTACTTTGTTTCAAAACCCTTCCTACATTCATTCCATGAAAAGGACTTTGCATCAATGTCAATAGATGAATGAATTCTCTCATGTACAGTAAGCTCACGCTTTGTTCCAAAACATTTCCCATATTCACAACATGCAAATGGCTTCTCTGCTGTATGAATTCTCTCATGTAAAGTAAGTGCACGCTTTGATTTAAAACATTTCCCACATCCAGAACATGCAAACGGCTTCTCTCCTGTATGAATTCTCTCATGTAGAGTAAGGGCACCCTTTTTTCTAAAACATTTCCCACATTCAGAACATGCAAACGGCTTCTCTCCTGTATGAATTCTTTCATGTACAGTAAGCTCGCCCTTTGTTCTAAAACATTTCTCACATCCAGAACATGCATACGGCTTCTCTCCTGTATGAATTCTCTCATGTACAGTAAGGTCACTCTTTGTTGTAAACCATTTCTCACATCCAGAACATGCAAATGGCTTCTCTCCTGTATGAATACTCTCATGAACCGTAAGATGACCCTTTGATTTAAAACATTTCCCACATTCAGAGCATGCAAACGGCTTCTCTCCTGTATGAATTCTCTCATGTACAGTAAACTTGCCTTTTGTTCTAAAACATTTCCCACAATCAGAACAGGCAAACGGCTTCTCTCCTGTATGAATCCGCTTATGTTCAGTAAGCTCACCTTTTGTTCTAAAACATTTCCCACATTCAGAACATCCAAACGGCTTCTCTCCTGTATGAATTTTCTCATGTACAGTAAGCTCACTCTTTGTTTTGAAACATTTCCCACATTCAGAACATGCATGTGGCTTCTCTCCTGTATGAATTTTCTCATGTACAGTAAGGTGACCCTTTAATTTAAAACATTTCTCACATTCAGAACATCCAAACGGCTTCTCTCCTGTATGAATTCTCTCATGTATTGTAAGCGCACGCTTTCTGATGAAACATTTCCCACATTCAGAACATGCAAATGGCTTCTCTCCTGTATGAATTCTCTCATGTGCAGTAAGGGCACGGTTTGTTATGAAACATTTCTCACATTCAGAACATGCAAATGGCTTCTCTCCTGTATGAATTCTCTCATGTAGAATAAGGTCACCCTTTTTTCTAAAACATTTCCCACATTCAAAACATGCAAATGGCTTCTCTCCTGTATGAATTCTTTCATGTGCAGTAAGCTCACTCTTTGATTTAAAACATTTCTCACATCCAGAACATGCATACGGCTTCTCTCCTGTATGAATTTTCTCATGTATAGTAAGCTCACCCTTTGATTTAAAACATTTCTCACATTCAGAACATGCAAATGGCTTCACTCCTGTATGAATTCTCTCATGTACTGTAAGATCACCCTTGCTTCTAAAACATTTATCACATTCAGAACATGCAAATGGCTTCTCTCCTGTATGAATTCTCTCATGTACAGTAAGTTTACCCTTGCTTCTAAAACATTTCCCACATTCAGAACATGCAAACAACTTCTCTCCTATGTGAACTCTGTCTATATCTAGACTTCCATTTGTGCTTAAATATTTCTCACTTTCAGGACATTCAAATGTTTTTCTTCCAATATGAATTGTGTGAGTTTGGGGAAGTTCTGACCCACAAGAGACAGAATTTGTAAAATCAGAATAAATCAACATGTCTGAATAAGGATCATCTTTTTGGACAGTCCCATGTGACAGCTCGGAATTCTCTGGATCTTTTTGATATTCTTGGAAATCCAGAGTTTCAATTTTGATTATTTCCTCCTGCTTTATTGAAAGAGGATTCATGAGGTTTTCTTCAACATATGATGCCGATTCTTCAAAAATTGTTCCTGCAGACATTTTCATACTCTTGCTGCACTCCTGCAAAAGAATACAGGTTCTATTAGCAGTATAGACTTTGTGTAATAACGTGAGGGTGGGGCAGGTGTGGCACGGCCGCCACTTCTTCAATCTGTTTAGTTATATATATATTGTGCTGCAATATTTTTTGAGTAGTTCTCTAAAACCCTCACCATGGTCTTAGTTGGCAGAACAAGCAAACACTGCTGCTATAAATGGCTCTGTAGGTTTCATGGAGGCTGTATGGGACATAGTGCCCTCTAAAAGGTGAGATGAGGGGGGGTAGTGTCAGGTTTTGGGACTTATTTTTTTTCTAAAACATTTCCCACATTCAGAACATGCAAACGGCTTCTCTCCTGTATAAATTCTCATGTACAGTAAGCTCACCCCTTTGCATGTTCTGGATGTGATAAATGTTTTAGAACAAATGGCTTCTCTCCTGTGTGAATTCGCTCATGTTCAGTAAGCTCACCCTTTGATTTATAATATTTCTCACATTCAGAACATGCAAATGGCTTCTCTCATGTATGAATTTGTTCATGTGCAGTAAGATTACCCTTTGTTCTAAAATATTTCCCACATTCAGACCATGCAAACAGCTTCTCTCCTATGTGAACTCTCTTGTCTAACTAGACTTGCATTTTTGCTTAAAAATGTATCACTTTCAAGGCATTGAAATGGTATTCTTCCAGTATGAGCTGGGCGAGTTTGGGGAAGTTCTGACCCACAAGAGACAGAGATTGTAAAATCAGAACGAACCGACATGTCTGAATAAGGATCATTTTTTTGGACAGTCCCATGTGACCGCTCGGAATTCTCTGGTTCTTTTTGATATTCTTGGAAATCCAGAGTTTCAGTTTTGATTATTTCCTCCTGCTTTATCGAAAGAGGATTCATGAGGTTTTCTTCAACATATGATACCGATTCTTCAAAAATTATTCCTGCAGACATTTTCAGTCTCTTGCTGTACTCCTGCAAAAGAATTACAGGTTCTATTAGCGGTATAGAAACATAGAAAATGTCGGCAGATAAGAACCTTTCGGCCCATCTAGTCTGCCCAATTACATGGATACATAGACTTTGTGTAATAATGTGATGGTAGGCCGTATATATATATATATACACATACATATACACATACATATATATATACATATATATATATACACACGCACGCACTAGACAGAAAGCCAGGCATGGTTATAAATGGAATATATAAGAGAACATTTAAAACCCCAACAAAATGTATATCAGCGTGTGTGTACTGTGGCTGGGCATGCAAGGAGTTGTAGTCTGGGTCCCTGGGGTTGGGATAATGGAGTGAAGGGTGGGTCATTACCCCAGCAAGCCTGAATCACAGGTGTGGCTGTTCAGGCTTGCTCAGCCTTAATATAAGGGAAGCTGGTATAAAGTGGAAGAGGGGAGTGTTCAGCTTGTAGAGAGCTGAAGGAAAGCAAAATGTTTGAATTGCTGTGTACCACTAATGCTGTGCAGTGAGGAAAATAAAAATCTTAAAAAGGACTTCATGGTGTCCCTGTGTTTTGGCGCCCTAGAAGACGTGGTAAAAAGGAGTCCTGTTACATATGGTGGAGGATGCGGGCAGTGCCACACTAAGTCTGTGGGCAGCATAAAATTACAAGCAACATGGAGGACGTCGTTAAGGCTCTGGTTCAGTCTACTGCTGCTCAGCAAGAAGCAAATAGAATTTGTTAGATTGTTAATAAAAAGTCTGGCATGAAGAAAGACAAGTCAGATATCCTGAAAAAGTACCACATTCTTGTGACGGATTTCAGATGTCTCCGCTAGCATAAGTGCAGTGCCTTGCCTTTATTTTGATTATATGAGAAGGAAATGACAAACATTTTCTGGAAATATGCTCTGGTAACTATGAATAGGAAAACTGATTTTTTTTATTTATTTTTTAACATTAAAAAGGTTAATGTCCGAAGTGCGGTTAATCTTAAAATTACCCGGGTAATCCTGACATTACCCAAAACCGCCGGGTAAAGGTGCAATTTTTTTTTTTAAAAATTCAGACTTTACCAGGTAATCTTAGGACTAACCAACCGCCCTTAGGTAACAGCCTGGAAGAGATGAAAAATTCACACTTTACTCGGATGATCTGCAGACTATCCAACCCAGTTTGGTTAAAACCAAATTCTGTTATTGTTCAGATAAAAGTCTGAAGCTTTACCCGGGTAAGCTGAGGACTAGCCACAGCTTCACTTGGGTAAAAAGCAGAGAATCCAACTCCCCTTAGGTAATAACAACCTTGGGTGAAAGTGAATTTTGCTATCAAGTGAAATGGCAAAAAGACAAACATTAACAGGTATTGCGCATATAATGAATATAGTGATAAGATGGAACTTATAAAGTGGACATGATCACGTGTGGCTGGTTACACCTTTTATATCTCTACATATGCCCACATATGTTTAAGCACAATACAGTTTAGGCTTGGGTCAGACGAGCGCAGTGCTCACGTCCGTGTTGCCGCACATTTTAACGTCCGTGGTAGCATACAGTTATGATTAATAGAGACCCACACACGAAGAACGTCCGCACAGAAGTGCGGACGCACAACGGACGTGGCAAACGGACACAAGTTAGGCAAGAACGAAAAAACGCTATAACGGACGTGCGGAGTGCGCCACGTCCACATAGCTTTGTGTGTGAGTGATGGAACATAGTCAGACGGACTGCATTTTTGACGTCCAGCATTTTTGACGGACAAAATGTTTTTTCATATTAGTTTTCTTTCCCATTTACATCAGTCAAAAAAAACATTAGTCACAAAACCAGATTGTGTGGTCACTACCTTGTCATCAGTCAGAAAGTGCGGACGTTGTGCACGGACGCACAGGATGCGTTCGTCTGACGCTAGCCTCAGCCTTCATTGTGTTCCTATATTTATTTATAAAAGTATTTTACCAGGAAGGATTCATTGAGATTATATATGCACTATCTAGCACTTACAAGCGAACACAAAGAGTTAACCCAGTTAGTAAAATAATTTCGCTCTTCTTATTCAAGTTGTTATATTATTTTTCTTTAATAAGTTACAGCTGTGTTCTGCTAAATTCTGGGAAAGGATGACCATGTCATTATCTTGGCTTACACATAATGTTGGTCCTGGGACGCAAAGACTACGAGACCCGAAGTGAAGTAATGCTGGAGAAGATTATTTTCTGCCAATTCTGTCAAAAAGCATTAAAATCATGGTTCAAAAGGTTATATTATGATAAATTGCAGGATTAAGGGTTCTCATGTCCACCCTGGCTCTGTGCCCTAGATAGACAAGAACGCGAACGAAAATGTATAAAATGGCTGTTTTTGTACACGCCCTTTATCATTGTACACGCCCGTTATCATTGTACACGCCCTTTATCATTGTACACGCCCGTTATCATTGTACACGCCCTTTATCATTGTACACGCCCTTTATTATTCTGCTCGCAAACAGCATAATGATCCGATGCATTATAAAGCAATAAACCATCAATATTGACTATCTTGAAAACAAAGAATCGTGACTGCCTCTTATTCCGAGGGCGACTCTAGAGATGGTGACCCACGATTGCGGCTTCTTGACTCCTTTTCGTCTCCCGTTCCTCTCAGCCCGCTCCAAGAGGGAAGGTTGCCGGCTCCTCGCCCCAGGTGAGAACACTTTTCATTTGTGTAGGTTTTTTTTTACTTTCGCTGTGGTGCAGACTGAGTTGGATGGGAGTTGAATTCGGGTCACAGAAGGTAAACTGCTGCCTTGTTTTGTTTCATTATATAGATACATTTTCTTGGTTCTCTATATATGATTCATATATTATTCTGATCAGAAGGTTTATGATGTGCACTGTAAGCGCGAGGTTTGTGTTTTGTATCCAAGATGTTCCTGTCTTTTCGCCTGGAATAGGTAGTATTAACAGGATATCTTAATTGTATGAATCTGAGTTACATGATCATATGTGCTTATATATCATTTATAAAACATTATATAAAGAGTAACCTAATGGTTATTAGATCTTTATAAAATAATTTTCAGACAATGCACAGAGTAACATGACGTGATTCAGTGTGGTAAGGGACTGGATACAATTGGGTTTATAAAAAAATAAAACACAATTTTGATAACAGTTTGCAGCTTTACCCGGGTAATCCTCAGAATTCAGTCAACCTGCTGAAAACCAAAGAAAAGGGGAGAAGCCAGAGGCCTTTGGAATTTATACGGGTAAACTGCAAAGTATCCAATGTTTCATTTCACAACGGACTTTATCCAACACTTGGGTAATGTGCGTTTTACTCGGGTAAAACACAGCAGAAAACCTGAGTACCCAGAGGCCTTTGGAAACTTTTGGATTACTCGGATACAGGAAATGGTTCATTTAGGAACGCACGAACTTGCAGTCCCCAAAGATGAATGTGTGGTGTGGGATCATTGGTCCATTTCTCTTTGGCGAGATATCAATTACTGAAAATTTTTACCTTGACCTTTTGACTGAATACGCGGCACCACAACTACATGACCTTCAAGCAGCCATCATTTTCCAGCAAGATGGTGCACCACCACATTGGGGACTGCATGTTCGTGGGTTTCTAAATGAAACATTTCCAGACCGGTGGATTGAAATTCCCTGGCCACCTCGTTCACCAGATATCACTCCCCTTGACTTCGTTCTATGGGGGTTATGTGGAATTCTCTGCCTGTTGAGGTGGTTGGATCAGAGACTGTACAGACTTTTAAACAACGACTGGATGACTTTCTGCTAAAACACAATATTAAGGGTCATAATATTTAATATGTGGGCAAAAGCTTCTTGATCCAAGAAGGATTTTTTCCCAGTATGTTGCATATTGGCGAGCACGTCAGACTGGGTTTTTTGCTTCTTTTGGATCAACAGCAGTAGGTTATGTGTGAAAGGCTGAACCCGATGGACGCATGTCTTTTTTCAGCCTATGTAATATTGTGTATGGAACAAAAGGTACGGGACATCACTAATCTAAAGCAGAGGATCACTGATGCCACCATTGATGAGGGGATGCTACAGCCAACATGGCAAGAAATCCAGCACAGTCTTGATGTGCTTCCTGCAACTAATGGTGCATTAAATGAGGCAAGAAAAACCCAACAAACTTCATTTTCATTTGCCTTTTTACAATTTCAGAAATTTATTAGAGACTTTATGGACACCCTGTACACATTCTACAAACTAGTACATGAGGAAACAAGGGCCCTATTCCCGTGGGAACTTACAATATAGAAGGGTTGGGGGTGGAAACAGGAGGAGAAGACTGCAAGGTGAGAGTGATGGGCTGCAAGGTGAGAGTGATGGGCTGGTAGCGTCAGTGAGTTGGGTGGTCGGCTTCCCTAAATAGGAATGTCTTTTGGGGAGCGTTTGAAGGAAAACTAGGGAAAGCCTGACAGTACGAGAGAGAGTGTTCCAGAGAATGGGGACTGCGCATGAGAAATCCTGCAGTATATCAAGGGAAGGAGGTGATGCAGGGAGAGGTTAGGTCAGTGGCGTAACTAGAAACCTGAGGGCCCCGGTGCAAGAATCCACGAAGGGGCCCCCCCCCCCAAAAAAATCTATGTATTTTTACTTATTTTTCACTGCAAAATAAAACAAAGATAGTATTGCCTAGGGATGCACCGATACCACTTTTTTATTATTATTATTATTATTCTTTATTTATAAGGCGCCAGCATATTCCGCAGCGCTTTTTAAGACCGAGTACCGATACTTTTTAAAAGTACTCACCGATACCGAGTACCGATACTTTTCTTTAATGTCATGTGACGCTTTCCAATAAGAACAGACCATATAAAAATGCCCCCAGCTCACATGTATATCCCCCCCGATATATATATATATATATATATATTCATACTGCCCCAGCTCATGGATTTGCCCCAGCTCACACATGGATATGCCCCAGCTCACACATGGTTATGCCACCCAGCTCACACATGGTTATGCCCCCAGCTCACACATGGTTATGCCCCCAGCTCACACACATGGTATGCCCCCCAGCTCACACATGGTTATGCCCCCCAGCTCATGGATATGCCCCCCAGCTCATGGGTATGCCCCCCAGCTCTCACATGGATATGCCCCCCCAGCTCATGGGTATGCCCCCCAGCTCATGGATATGCCCCCCCAGCTCATGGATATGCCCCCCCAGCTCATGGATATGCCCCCCAGCTCATGGATATGCCCCCCAGCTCATGGGTATCACCCCCAGCTCATGGGTATCACCCCCAGCTCATGGGTATCACCCCCAGCTCATGGGTATCACCCCCAGCTCATGGGTATGCCCCACAAGCTCATGGGTATAAGGGCCACCCAGCTCATGGGTATAAGGGCCACCCAGCTCATGGGTATAAGGGCCCCCAGCTCTTACCTTTGCTGGCCCCGGGCAGGCTCCGCAGGCGTTCCGTTCCTCTGAGGCGAGCGGCCGCTGGAAGCATGCGTCTTGGCCGCTCGCCGGAAACCACCTGATCAGCGCAGAGGTCTCGCGAGAGGATCTCGTGTGCTGGTCAGGTGGTTCCTATCCCACGTGAGCGGCCAAGCTGCATGTCAGTGGCCGCTCGCAGGGGGAGGGACGGCCAGCGCGCGGCTCCCAGATTCCGGCGCTGATTACCGGAATCTGGCGGGCGGCGCCGGGCCCCCCTCCAGTGGCGGAATGCCAGGGCCCGGTCGCAACTGCGACCACTGCGACCCTGGTACTTCCGCCACTGGGTTAGGTGCAGAGCCAAGTGTAACTCCAAGACAGCAAGCCTGGTTTGATGGGGAGGCATTAGAGGGAGGAATTAGTAGGAGCTCAGTCTTGGACATGTTAATCTTTAGTTGGTGAGAGGCCATCCAGGAGGAGATGCCAGATAAGGCTGGGGTCAGACCAGCGCACTTTTAACGTGCGTTCTGGCGCACATAATTACGGCCGCACAAGCAGCAGATGACGGGCAATGACGGCCAATATACGATGTACGGCCGCACAAAAGTCCGGCCGTGCAATGCAAGTGGAATTTGAACGCATTTTTCTGAGAACGCTGAACCGCTAGTACTGACGTACTGAGTGCGCAGCTGCGGCATGTTTGCGTGATTAGGAGATGTCAGACACTGCTAATGTCCAGCCTACATAACGTCCAGACGCAAAAAGTGTTTAATTGATGATCCGTACAAAATCACGCCCGAAAATGCGCGTCGTCTGTCCGTTTTTGCGCATTCCGTGAAAAAATACGTCAATGTGTTCGGACGCACTTTTTCACGTTCGCGGGGAAAAATGCTTTCGTCTGACCCTAGCCTAAACAGTCGCTGACTTTGGAAAGGACAGGAGGAGGGAGATCAGGGGTAGAGCGGTAGATCTGTGTATCATAAGCATAGAGGTGGTAATTGTCACGTTTTCCACGTTCCAACCCTGTCTCCCTGATGTCTTGGTTCCTAGGTGTTTCCCTATGCTGCTTTCCCGGAGATACAGCTCAGGGGTTAATGTGTCTGCTAGTTTCAGTTGCTCGTTTAGCTTCTGTTGGTGATATGGGCTGATTACTTACTTATATAGCCATGGGCCCATATCACCATGCTCTTGCATCTGGTTCATTTTCAGTCTTTGTTTGCTGCTGACTTCATGTTCCTGAGAGCTCCCTGTTGGTCTGTCTGGTCAAGTCTATCAGGGTTATCCAAACAGATCCGAATTGCTTGAGAAAGGTAACCGAACGCTGAAAATCTGACCATTCGGCTATCCAGAGAGCAGGCAATTCGCCAAATCTTGGCGAATTGCCTGCACATACGGTGCCTGTTCGGTCCCTGTTCGAGGGCAGTGAAATCCCCATGAAAAAGCACTGCTTCGGCTATTCAGAGAACACAAACCAGCAGTGAAAGGTTCCCGAAATGCCCTGCTGTTCAGTGGTTTAATTCGGCAAGTTTATTCAGGAGAATCCCATAGGCTTCAATGTTAAAAATATTCCAGTTTTAATTCAATATCTAATAAACCGCTCATTATAAAATTCTGCAGCAAAAAGTGTCTTAAAAAAATAAAATCAGAAAAATGCTTAAAAAGTCTGATTTTTTTTTTGATTTTTTTTTTCAGTTTGCTTATTTTTTTTGTAACAGCCCTCTTTATTATCATTCCCTGGACCTCCTGTGAAAATTTCAGACATTTTCGCTCAGTAGTTTCTTTGCAAACAGCGTTTCATTTTCCCAGATTCATACAAATGGTTTTGCTAATTTATTCACTGCCTCCTCTACGTCACAGCTGCTTCGACTCTGTGTGATTCGGCTCCTGTTCGGCTCCTTCGAAGGTTAATCCAGATGTTTTTGCTTGTTTTCAGCAGGTTTTTGGCAGCTTTTCCCTGCAATTCGGGGACCCTGTGCTGAATACACCGCAGGGTCACCGAAATGCAATCGGCAAAAGGAACCGAATTGAAGAGAACGAAAAGTCACCGAACGTGCGGTGACTTTTCGAATCTCTTTGGATAACCCTGTATGTTTTATTGTTTACCTTATTTCTTTGATCTGTCCGTTGTTTCTTTAGTTAGCCTAGGTTCCAGTTCATGTCCAGTGTTTTACATGTAATCAGTTCAAGTGTTTCTCCTTCGTCTGTTTCATGTTCTGTCTGATTATATGGTTTTGACCCTCTGGCCTGGCTAACGGATTTTCTGCTTGTATAACTCCACTTCGGTATAAGGTAAACATTCTGGTTTTGACTCCTGGCCTATTCACTGACTACTCTATTGGATATCCTTGTCTGTACCGTGCATATTGATTTATTGTTTTGTGTGTCCCTGCTGACCACGGGTTGTGATTGAAGTCCTTCCCTGCAAGTTGTGGAGTATAACTCCTTCAGGTATTCTGTGCACACCCTGGGACTCTGTACGGCTACTAGGTAACCTTTTTCTATTAGTGCAGATTCAGCCACTCTAAGGACCGATCTATCAGTATAGGGCTCCTTTGGTATAGCCGTGCAGAGGTCCCCAGTTCCCCTGTGTTTATATCACATATTTATTATTGTTTAGCTCATGCATCTCTGCTTATAGGGGCTTTTACTCGTACCAGGGCCTTATTCGGCGCATGCCGGGTACCGCCACTGTGACTGACTGTGACAGTAATTAAAGCCAAAGCTGTTAATGATTTTGCCCAGGGAGGAGGTGTAGACAGAGAAGAGCAGAGGACCTAGGACAGAGCCTTGAGGTACACCAACTGATAAAAGGCAATGAAGAGGAGTTACCAGTAAATGGCACAGAAGGACCTGTTGGACAGTTAGGAGTCAATCCAAGAGAGTGCAGTGTCACAGAGACCAAGAGAGCTGAGAGTCTGTAGAAGAAGTGGATGGTCGACGGTGTCAAAAGCAGCCAAGAGGTCAAGCAGGATGGGAATAGAATAGTGGCTGTGGTTTTTAGCAGTTAGGAGGAGGTCATTGGTGACGGCAGTTTTGGTTGAGTGAAGGGGACGGAAGCCTGATTGCAGGGGGTCAAGTAGGGAATTAGAGGACAGGGAGAGGAGGTTGCAAACTAGTTTTTCCAAGAGCTTAGAGGTAAAAAGGCAGCAGGGATATAGGATGGCAGTTGGAGAGTTGGGATCGAGGGAGGTTTTTTTTTTTTTTAAGTATAGGGGTAACCAGTGCATGTCTGAAGGCGGATGGGAAGGAGCCGGTGGAGAGAGATAGGTTGAAGATGTGGGAGAGCAGGGGTGAGGGAGTAGGAGAGTGGAGGTATCTATATGTGAGGGAATGGGGTCAAGCCAAAGATTTAGAGATTTTACTACTCCTCTCAGGATAACAACAGTTCTTAACCCATTAAAGACTTTCTACAAGGTTTATAACCCTATGCTCGGTTTGAAAAATGGTGGAAATTTGGTTAACTATAGCGCTCTCTTTGTCTGTTGTATTACATTGCCTGGAGAAGCACCCACACTCTGTGCTTAGTAAAGGTTGAGTGTTTCCCTCCTTGTGTATTCTGTATGAAAAGGGCTGACACCCATTGGGCAAGCACCCCTCCCTGTCACAGGTGCTCCACCCACAGGATCTATTTAACCTTGAACTGCAGGGAGCTCCAGAAAGGACTTAGTCCTCGGTAAGTGAGTTGATCCCATAAGAGCAGTCATTAGGTAAGAATGATAGGACCTGCCAAAAGGTGGAATACATTGACGATTGTTGGCAGGCTTTGGCAATACATGGCCATTTATTGGGGAACCAAATTTCCACCATTTTTCACACGGAGCTTAGGTTATAAACCTTGTAGAAAGTCTTGAATGGGTTAAGAACTGTTGTTATCCTGAAAGGAGCAGTACAATATCTAAATCTTTTAAGGTTTAAGCTGCTGTTGTAGTTTTTGAATGTGTTAATGGAGTGCTCTCTTTCCGGTCTGTTACTATATATAAACACATGTGACAGAGTGTGGGACTCTGTATATATCTGCAGGAGGCGCAGATATTCCCAGGGCGCTAAGGGGTTAATCCATCTCTCTCCACCGGCTCCTTGCCATCTGCCTTCAGACATGCACTGGTTACCCCTATACTAAAAAAACCCTCCCTCGATCCCTGGCAGCAGATACACCTGCAGCTCGTTAATGATCCCTTATAGTAGTTCTGAGAGAACAGGGGAAGTCAGACATAGACTGCATGTTTCCAGGCTGATGGTTGGAGATCACAGAGCTGCAGAAAAGGTTTGCCGACGCGCTTATATACAAAGATTGGAAAGCAAAGACATGAAAAACAAAAATTGGTGGTGTTGCGCTAAAGGAAAGTAAAAAAAGTAAAAAAACTTATGTATGGTCTATTTTGAAGGCATGCTATACTGCACAGCAAAAAAGAGAAAGAAAGTTCTATTTCTCAATAGTTCGTTCAATGGATATCCAGTCTCTGTTGTAGAAAGGTTTTTCAGTGAAATCTTCCAAGACTTTGGAACGAATGACCACTTCTTTGGTGAATCTTCATTAAAAAGTATAGATCTCGGAAAAAGAGAAACTCGATAGTGTTATACCGTTTATTAATGTGTATACAAATCTACTGACATAATATACGTACAGAAAAAAGAGGTAGTGGGTTTAGGATTTGATCTCACCCACTGCCAGATAAAACATCACGTCCCAATCAAGCCTCTATAGACAAAACCACCAGGAGCTCCCGGGCTGCTTCCAAGGTGGTCACTCAATACCAAAGGTGGGACCGCGATGATAAAGTGACGTAGTGCTGACGCGTTTCGCCCGCGCCCACGGGACTTCATCAGAGCATACGTCACTATGCCATCATCCTCTCTAAATAGTGTCTTAACTTGACACACCTGGTGAAATTCTAATGAAATTCTCTGTAGCCACTCCCTATGGGAGATCCTACAAATGCTTCAGTATGTTTAAATATATTGCAAATGGAAGCACAAAAACAAATGTATTAAAAGATTGCCATATATAGGCGATCACAAACAGCCCTAAGAATAATCTTTAAGGCAAAAATTCATAACACCCATAAAACACTCTGTGTATGGATCAATGATTATTTTAAAAAACAATATTAAAAAACAGCATTGAAAACGAACAGCATTAAAAAACGAACAGCATTTAAAAAAACAAACAGCATTTAAAAAAAAAAAAAAAACGAACAGCATTAAAAACGAACAGCACTAAACAACGAACATTAGAAAGAGTATAGATTCTTAATACTTCTAAGAACGCTCCAAAAAGGGGAGGGGAGGGATCTTAAGACATAACTACATAATTACAAGTAAAATGTAAAAAAGTAAAAAACATATGGACAAAAACATCCGTAAATTATTACTATTAATAATAAAGTACAAACAGTAAAAATATACCGCATACAATGGAATACGTATAGCCATAATAGAGACACATAATAATACATGATGAAGGGCAGGAATCATAACTACCATAAAAATACAATTAGGTAAGGAAATTATATAGATCAAAATCAACATTGAGACCCAAAGGAGTGAAAGTTCTTAAATCGTATGCTGTCCTCATCTCTTCCTGCCCCATTCTCTGAATGTTATTGCCTCCTCTCCAATATTTTCCTACCCTTTTAATGCCCAAAACTTTAGACCTCTTGGGTCCGAATTATGAGACTTAAAGAAATGTGCGGAAACAAAATGTTGCATATACCCATTCCTAATATTGCGAATATGTTCATCTATGCGTTTGTGTAAAGGTCTTGCCGTGCCGTCCCACATACTGTAGTCCGCACGGACATTCCAATAAATAGATAATATTGTTGGTTTTGCATGTAATTAAATTGTTGATCGGGTACTCAATATTGGTTATATTCGATTTGTAATTCTTGACGCAATTGCTACTTTTTGGACTATTCGAGTTCTTACACGATTGGCAATTTTTGCAATAGAAAAAACCTTTTTCTTGTTGTAGCCATCCTGTTTGTTTATGTTCTTTTATATAACTCTGGACTAAGGTTTGTTTTAAACTGGGGGCACCCCTAAAGGTGATACTGGGTCTTTCATTCAAAATGCCCCTCAGATCCTCATCTTCCATCAAAAGATACCAGAATTTATTTATAGTCTTCTTAATATCCATATGTAGGTTGTCAAAATCAAAAATCAACCTCGTTGTGGGTTTCTTTTTTCTTCCAAAATTCGTTTGTGTTAAAAGAGTAGATCTATCGATCTTCTTCACCCTTGAAAAGCTTCCTCTAAAATTGTCTCGGGGTATTCTTTTTCTTTGAAGTCAGCTAGAAGTTTCACCGATTCTTTCAAAAAGTGTTCATTCTCAGTGCAGTTCCTCTTAAGACGCATAAGTTGTCCCTTGGGGATGTTATTAAGCCAAGGGGAAAAATGTCCGCTGGAAAAATGGATATAACTGTTGACATCTACAGGTTTAAAAAAGGTACGTGTTTTAATGGTGGCATTCTCTATATAAATATATAAATCTAAAAAGACCACCTCCTGTTTGCTATAATTAAAATCCAAATGGATATTAAAATCATTCCTATTCAAAAAAGCTAAAAAAACCTGTAGAGAGGCCTCATCCCCCTTCCAAATAAAAATGACATCATCGATATAGCGACGATAGGTAACGAGGCCCGCACCCAGGAAGTCATCCAAAAAGTCTCCTCCCAAAAAGCCATAAAAAGATTAGCATAACTGGGTGCGAACCTCGTTCCCATCGCAGTGCCCGCCACCTGAATATAAAAATCTTGATTAAACCAAAAATAATTATTATGTAAAATCCACTTAATGCTAGCTATTAAAAAGTCTCTCTGTTCCAAAGGAATTTTTCCATCCATCTCCAAAAATTTGGATGTAGCTTGAAGACCTCGTTACCTATCGTCGATATATCGATGATGTCATTTTTATTTGGAAGGGGGATGAGGCCTCTCTACAGGTTTTTTTAGCTTTTTTGAATAGGAATGATTTTAATATCCATTTGGATTTTAATTATAGCAAACAGGAGGTGGTCTTTTAGATTTATATATTTATATAGAGAATGCCACCATTAAAACACGTACCTTTTTTAAACCTGTAGATGTCAACAGTTATATCCATTTTTCCAGCGGACATTTTTCCCCTTGGCTTAATAACATCCCCAAGGGACAACTTATGCGTCTTAAGAGGAACTGCACTGAGAATGAACACTTTTTGAAAGAATCGGTGAAACTTCTAGCTGACTTCAAAGAAAAAGAATACCCCGAGACAATTTTAGAGGAAGCTTTTCAAGGGGTGAAGAAGATCGATAGATCTACTCTTTTAACACAAACGAATTTTGGAAGAAAAAAGAAACCCACAACGAGGTTGATTTTTGATTTTGACAACCTACATATGGATATTAAGAAGACTATAAATAAATTCTGGTATCTTTTGATGGAAGATGAGGATCTGAGGGGCATTTTGAATGAAAGACCCAGTATCACCTTTAGGGGTGCCCCCAGTTTAAAACAAACCTTAGTCCAGAGTTATATAAAGAACATAAACAAACAGGATGGCTACAACAAGAAAAAGGTTTTTTCTATTGCAAAAATTGCCAATCGTGTAAGAACTCGAATAGTCCAAAAAGTAGCAATTGCGTCAAGAATTACAAATCGAATATAACCAATATTGAGTACCCGATCAACAATTTAATTACATGCAAAACCAACAATATTATCTATTTATTGGAATGTCCGTGCGGACTACAGTATGTGGGACGCACGGCAAGACCTTTACACAAACGCATAGATGAACATATTCGCAATATTAGGAATGGGTATATGCAACATTTTGTTTCCGCACATTTCTTTAAGTCTCATAATTCGGACCCAAGAGGTCTAAAGTTTTTGGGCATTAAAAGGGTAGGAAAATATTGGAGAGGAGGCAATAACATTCAGAGAATGGGGCAGGAAGAGATGAGGACAGCATACGATTTAAGAACTTTCACTCCTTTGGGTCTCAATGTTGATTTTGATCTATATAATTTCCTTACCTAATTGTATTTTTATGGTAGTTATGATTCCTGCCCTTCATCATGTATTATGTGTCTCTATTATGGCTATACGTATTCCATTGTATGCGGTATATTTTTACTGTTTGTACTTTATTATTAATAGTAATAATTTACGGATGTTTTTGTCCATATGTTTTTTACTTTTTTACATTTTACTCTTGTAATTATGTAGTTATGTCTTAAGATCCCTCCCCTCCCCTTTTTGGAGCGTTCTTAGAAGTATTAAGAATCTATACTCTGGCGGGCGGAGCTGACTGTCGATGAGTGTGGTCGCACTTTGGATGTGCTCCTGAGATTTTGCCGTTTGTAAGCTGACCCGTGTGACCCGCTGTCGACTGCTGATTGTCTGCTGAAGGGGTATGTGCCTGGCACCCTGCTGATCTGACCCTGTGCCTTTTCGCTTCGTTTGGTGGACATTAGGGGTGCTCGCGTGGCTTTGGGCCTACTTTGAAACCTACTGCCGGTGGCCATTTTGGGAGTTGGCGCGCCTGACCTGGAGTGTGGTGCGGCCTCTACTCTGCTGCCTTCTCGCCCGACATCGAGGTTGACACTGGAGGTGATGCTTTGTCAGGCGGTGGATCCCTGCTGCAGGGCCGATTATGCCTCCCCTGATGTGGCCTTTCCCCCTCCTCCCGGGACTCTGAGTGCCGCGCTGCAGCGGCTGGATAGCTATCTACACTCCCTGTCCTCCGACGATGATCGGCGCTCACCGGGGAGACCTGCGTGGTTTTCTGGAGGCTCTGCGGGGAGTTCCGGATGGAGCTCCGCGACTGGCGCTGTCCGCTGAGGTTGCAGTAGCGGATGAGCGGATTCCTGAAGACGCAGCCCTGGGACCTCGGCCTATGTTCGGCGCTGCTGGGACGCGGCCATCAGTCATCCCTGCGGAGACGAAGCTGCTGCCTTCGGCACAGCCAGGAGAGGCCCTGGTCGCCCCGATGGGGCCGAGAATCCAGGAGGCTGCGAGTGATATTCCGAGCGGCACACTTCCTTCAGATGGCAGGCCGCCGGAGGGGCCGCCAGTTCCGGGCATGCTGGATGGATGGCGTTGGATGGGTATGGCGGTCGCTGGAATCGCTGCGAACACGGAGTGCATCGCTCTGAGGAGATTTGGAATGTTCCTGCTGGGTGCTGTCCCTGAGGGGGCTAAATGTCTTGTTTTTTTGCTGGACACTGGCTAACTCTTTATAGTAGGGCCCTGTCCTCCTCTCCTTAACGGCTACCGATCCTCGGCTGCATATCGTTCCCAATTTTTGACGGCACCCCTCACCATGATGACATCCCCCTCCCGTAGGGACCTTGCTTAGTCCACCCTTTATGACCTGCACTCCCCACTTTGCTGGCTGCCCTGTTAGTCCCTTCTGAGATGACCCCCCACTTAGCCTATTCAGAGACACTTTTTGAGGACACCCCTCCCCCTCTGGACACTCTTTTGCGGACCTTGTCTTACAGAGAGGTGGTTCTGTGTTCGCGCTTGTTCCCCCCCTTCCTTTTTTTTTTTTTTTTTTTTTTTTTTTTGTATGGGACACTGGGTAGGTCTGGGCGAGCCATTAGAGTGGGTACCATGGCTCTGACCGCTCCTTCTGGCCCCAGATCACCCAGCCATGTGGCCTCTCCCATGGCCTCTAGTTACCTGCGGGATTTCTGGAGCGAGCCAGGGATGCCACCTTTCACGGGCAGTCCCCATCCTTTTTTTTTTTTTTTTTTTAAATTATTTTTGCCTACACAGATTCCCTACCTGCTGTTGGCCCGCTGATTCCACCACCTCTCTGATAATGCTGACGTATGCCTATTTGAGTGTCCCTATTTGTTCCCTTGTTGAATACTGTTCTATGCTTTCTATGTCTATTATATTGATGACTTGTTGCAAAATAAAAAATTTTGAAATACAAAAAGAATCTATACTCTTTCTAATGTTCGTTGTTTAGTGCTGTTCGTTTTTAATGCTGTTCGTTTTTTTTTTTTTTTTTAAATGCTGTTTGTTTTTTTAAATGCTGTTCGTTTTTTAATGCTGTTCGTTTTCAATGCTGTTTTTTAATATTGTTTTTTAAAATAATCATTGATCCATACACAGAGTGTTTTATGGGTGTTATGAATTTTTGCCTTAAAGATTATTCTTAGGGCTGTTTGTGATCGCCTATATATGGCAATCTTTTAATACATTTGTTTTTGTGCTTCCATTTGCAATATATTTAAACATACTGAAGCATTTGTAGGATCTCCCATAGGGAGTGGCTACAGAGAATTTCATTAGAATTTCACCAGGTGTGTCAAGTTAAGACACTATTTAGAGAGGATGATGGCATAGTGACGTATGCTCTGATGAAGTCCCGTGGGCGGGGCGAAACGCGTCAGCACTACGTCACTTTATCATCGCGGTCCCACCTTTGGTATTGAGTGACCACCTTGGAAGCAGCCCGGGAGCTCCTGGTGGTTTTGTCTATAGAGGCTTGATTGGGACGTGATGTTTTATCTGGCAGTGGGTGAGATCAAATCCTAAACCCACTACCTCTTTTTTCTGTACGTATATTATGTCAGTAGATTTGTATACACATTAATAAACGGTATAACACTATCGAGTTTCTCTTTTTCCGAGATATATACTTTTTAATGAAGATTCACCAAAGAAGTGGTCATTCGTTCCAAAGTCTTGGAAGATTTCACTGAAAAACCTTTCTACAACAGAGACTGGATATCCATTGAACGAACTATTGAGAAATAGAACTTTCTTTCTCTTTTTTGCTGTGCAGTATAGCATGCCTTCAAAATAGACCATACATAAGTTTTTTTACTTTTTTTTACTTTCCTTTAGCGCAACACCACCAATTTTTGTTTTTCATGTTATATGCTTTCTGAATTTGGTGGATATCAGGGTGGTGTTTTTTTGCTGCTCATTGTTTTTGGGTGTTTCCACAGTATAAACCCTCAAAGATTGGAAAGGCTTGTTTTGTTTGTTTCTACTGGGGGACAGGACAGCTGCCCCAAAAACCCGTAGTGAGGGGATTATTGTTTAGTCGCCTCCTAAGAAAGGAGAAGGCCTGTTTGTTTTGTGTTCATTTTTGTTGCAAGCCGTTCCGCTTAAAAGGTGTACCCAACTGTTAAAAAGTGGTACATCCTCCAACTCCTGGGCTTTTCCGAGTCCCCCTTGCACATGAGCTCTGTGAAGCAGTGCTCTGAATTGCTGGGATGTGCAAAGGTCTTGTGCGATTATAAATGTATATATATCAGGGGCAGCTGGTGAAATTTGAAGTTGCGGGGTGCCTGTCCACACCCCTTACATAAACTCCACCCACTTTGAACATATGAAATTTATCTTCTGAAAACCTCCTACTGTAGGCGCAGCACAGTGTGAGTTAAATGCTGCTCCGGGACATGCTGCCGTGCTCCTGCAAGAGCTTACATGCAACCTTGTAAGATGTCGTACATCAGCAAGTCCCGGAGCAGCATTTAACTCACACATGCCGGCAGCCACTTGCTACAACATGGCCAGCCGGGGAACCTGGGACACGTGCAGCAGATCATTATACACCTCTGACAGCTGGCTCCAATGTAAAATGTCTGGGGGGGGGTTGTGTTATATAGGGGGGTGCTGTGGAGCTCTGTGATACGGTACTCTGTCTTAAAAACGGTATCTGTGCTTCCCTACTTTTGTCAGGCGGACACACGTACCTGTAGGTAGCTACAGTCAGCCCTAAGGCGAAACAGGAGGTAGGAACCCTAAATGCGATACCAGTCCTTATAGTCGGCTGGGTTACGCAGTAGCTAGAAGTGAACCTATAAGGCAGGGACGTAGGCAAGGAGGAAGAAACCAGTCCTTAGGGTGGCTGGTATAGAAACAGGACAGTAAGCAGCACCAGAGAGTGTACGTCAAGCTTGTACACGTAGGTCAAATGATAAGCAAGGTAGATACACAGGTAACCAGAAAAACCCCGAACTCTAATCACAATACCAGTCCTTGAGGTGGCTGGGGTAAGGGATAGCGAGTAGTAAATCAGCTCAGTACACAGGGAAAAACCAAATGCAGCGTCAAACACATAAGCCGGGTCAGAGGGATACGGAGATACTCAGAGTCGGTTGTCAAAAGCCAGGTCATGCACAGAAAGTCAAATAAGAGTTTCAGAATACAGCACCAAAGGGTATAGCAAGCTAAAACCACGAAAAAGGGTGCAGAGAAAAGCAAAAAGCAGGTTTAAATCATGCGCCCTGCCTCCCGATTGGCCAACAGGATCACATGACGCAGGAGGCACCACGGTGGAGGCGTGATGACGTCATGCCGCTGGGAAACCTCAAACCTGGAAGCGGCGACAACACGCGCGCATAGGACGCCAGGAGGGACCACGAGGAGGACGCAACCCTCAGGAGCGCCAGGGACGGGCCAGCCGCCGGGTCCTAACAACTTTTTATTTCACGCTTCACCTATAATCCTCTGGCTGCAAGTAGAGGAGAAGTCACACACCGGCTGTATAGGGTGTTATACACTAAGCCCCGCTGTATAGGGTGTTATACACTAAGCTCCTCTGTATAGGGGGTTATACACTAAGCCCCTCTGTATAGGGGGTTATACACTAAGCCCCTCTGTATAGGGTGTTATACACTAAGCCCCTCTGTATAGGGTGTTATACACTAAGCCCTCTGTATAGGGTGTTATACACTAAGCCCCTCTGTATAGGGTGTTATACACTAAGCCCCTCTGTATAGGGTGTTATACACTAAGCCCCTCTGTATAGGGTGTTATACACTAAGCTCCTCTGTATAGGGGGTTATACACTAAGCTCCTCTGTATAGGGGGTTATACACTAAGCTCCTCTGTATAGGGGGTTATACACTAAGCCCCTCTGTATAGGGGGTTATACACTAAGCTCCTCTGTATAGGGGGTTATACACTAAGCTCCTCTGTATAGGGTGTTATACACTAAGCTCCTCTGTATAGGGGGTTATACACTAAGCTCCTCTGTATAGGGGGTTATACACTAAGCTCCTCTGTATAGGGTGTTATACACTAAGCTCCTCTGTATAGGGGTTATACACTAAGCTCCTCTGTATAGGGGGTTATACACTAAGCTCCTCTGTATAGGGTGTTATACACTAAGCTCCTCTGTATAGGGGGTTATACACTAAGCTCCTCTGTATAGGGTGTTATACACTAAGCCCCTCTGTATAGGGTGTTATACACTAAGCTCCTCTGTATAGGGTGTTATACACTAAGCTCCTCTGTATAGGGTGTTATACACTAAGCTCCTCTGTATAGGGTGTTATACACTAAGCCCCTCTGTATAGGGTGTTATACACTAAGCCCCTCTGTATAGGGTGTTATACACTAAGCCCCTCTGTATAGGGTGTTATACACTAAGCCCCTCTGTATAGGGGGGTTATACACTAAGCTCCTCTGTATAGGGGGTTATACACTAAGCTCCTCTGTATAGGGTGTTATACACTAAGCCCCTCTGTATAGGGGGTTATACACTAAGCTCCTCTGTATAGGGGGTTATACACTAAGCTCCTCTGTATAGGGGGTTATACACTAAGCCCCTCTGTATAGGGGGTTATACACTAAGCTCCTCTGTATAGGGTGTTATACACTAAGCCCCTCTGTATAGGGTGTTATACACTAAGCCCCTCTGTATAGGGTGTTATACACTAAGCCCCTCTGTATAGGGGGGTTATACACTAAGCCCCTCTGTATAGGGGGTTATACACTAAGCTCCTCTGTATAGGGGGTTATACACTAAGCCCCTCTGTATAGGGGGGTTATACACTAAGCCCCTCTGTATAGGGGGGTTATACACTAAGCCCCTCTGTATAGGGGGGTTATACACTAAGCTCCTCTGTATAGGGGGTTATACACTAAGCCCCTCTGTATAGGGGGTTATACACTAAGCTCCTCTGTATAGGGGGGTTATACACTAAGCCCCTCTGTATAGGGGGGTTATACACTAAGCTCCTCTGTATAGGGGGTTATACACTAAGCCCCTCTGTATAGGGGGTTATACACTAAGCTCCTCTGTATAGGGGTTATACACTAAGCTCCTCTGTATAGGGGGTTATACACTAAGCCCCTCTGTATAGGGGGGTTATACACTAAGCCCTCTGTATAGGGGGGTTATACACTAAGCCCCTCTGTATAGGGGTTATACACTAAGCCCCTCTGTATAGGGGGGTTATACACTAAGCCCCTCTGTATAGGGGGGTTATACACTAAGCTCCTCTGTATAGGGGGGTTATACACTAAGCCCCTCTGTATAGGGGGTTATACACTAAGCCCCTCGTGTCTGCCGGCGTTGCAAAAACTGCAGTGCTGGGAGACGTAGGGGCTTCTCAAAACTATAAACCAAACAATAACTTTAAAATAATAAAATTATATGTATTGCTGGCGCCACCTAGTGGTAGTACAGAATATCGCAATCTTATGTGCCGACGTATAAAAGAAATATAAACGTATGGATAAAACGAGTAAAATTCCCCGGTATTCACAGTTCTAATGAATCCAGCCGCTGATCGCTTCCACTCGGTGGTATATCCCAGGCCGCCATAGATACATGAATAATCCATGAAAATGTGCTGATTCAGCGCTTCCTTCACATAAAGCTTGGAGAAGATACTCTGTGTTGCTGCGTCTCCTTGGCCCAAGTGGTGGTCACCTTCTGGCAGCCGCTCACCGATATCCCTCAAAATACACACAGGACTATATTACATTATTCACACTAAAACGGGGACGCTAAGGTGGATAATGTGCACCTGCCGGTTTCTCCTTTCTGTCCCTGCTTTAGTGTGATATTACAGTGCAGGTGCTAATCCAGCAGCCTGCCCCGTAACATGGCGCGAAGTCCATAGGACTCCATTGAGGCTTCCACTGCCGTTCACATGACCTGCAGGATCTCGCTTTGGGACATCCGGCAGGTTGGCGGAGTGATTCACAGAGGGAGACTGGGGGACTCCTCCCCCCACATTCTCTCTCTGCTCCTGGCGGCAAGAAGAAGCGGATGGAGCCGCTGTTCTCGCCGCAGGGTGGGAGGGAAGTAGGTGTCTTTTGGTAATTTTTTTCAGCTGCTTCTGACTTATTCCATAGAAGCCGTATCACTGAGCACCAGCTCCTTGTTGTGGTTAACCATTCAGTAACCGCAGCAGGACGGCAATTAACGTTAGGACTTTGCGGTGTCAGTGGTAAGAAATGACAGAATTCTGTAAATATTGCGCAGTTGGTATCGGCAGGAGGAGGAAACAGACTGGATGTGGGGATGAAGGAAAGAGCAGAGTCAAGTGTAACTCCAACACAGCGAACCTGGTTTGATAGGGAGATGGTGATACCAGCGACCATGATAGAGAAGTCAGGAGGTGGGGAGGCATTAGAAGGAAGAATTATTAGGAGTTCAGTCTTGGACATGTTGATCTTTAGGTGGTGAGAGGTCATCCAGGAGGAGATGCCAGATAAACAGTTACTGACTTTTGAAAGGACAGGAGGAGAGAGATCAGGGGTAGAGAGGTAGATCTGAGTATCAGCAGCGTAGAGGTGGTAATTAAAGCCAAAGCTGTTAATGATTTTGCCCAGGGAGGAGGTGTAGATAGAAAAGAGCAGAGGACCAAGGACAGAGCCTTGAGGAACACCAACTGATAAAGGCAATGAAGAGGAGTAGTCACCAGTAAAGGACACAGGAGGACCTGTTGGACAAATAGGAGTCAATCCAAGAGAGAGCAGTGTCAGAGACCAAGAGAGCTGAGAGTCTGTAGAAGGAGGAGGTGGTCGACAGTGTCAAAAGCAGCCGAGAGGTCAAGCAGGATGTGAAAAGAATAGTGGCCGTGTTTTTTTAGCAGTTAGGATGTCGTTGGTGTTTTTGCTGAGGGCAGTTTCAGTCGAGTGTAGGGGACAGAAGCCTGAATGCAGGGGGTCGAGTAGGGAATTAGAGGACAGGAAGAGGCTGTTGAAAGCTAGTTCAGAGGCTTCTTATAGACTAAGCATCGCCTTATTGCCGCGGCCGCGAGATATATCATTTCTGAATTCACGCGCACCATTATACAGCGGATACAGCTTATAATCAGCAATATAGGATTTACTTACAAGGCGGCCGCTCACTCCCAGGACCCTCAGGCTGGATCTCCTCTCTGGATTCACCAGGCAGATCCGCGGCCTCACAGGGCTCAGGAGACAAAGGGGATGAAGCTACAGGGGTTAAAAGGAGAGGCAGGAGTTACATATAATCCCACATCAATACAAACAAGTGTGAGAACATCACGAACACGAGAGAACAACGATCAGGAAGTGAACCACGAGCAGGAAGTGAACCACGAGCAGGAGAAGAACAGAGAACAACGAGCAGAAAGAGAACAACGAGCAGGAGAAGAACAGAGAACAACGAGCAGAAAGAGAACAACGAGCAGAAAGAGAACAACGAGCAGAAAGAGAACAACGAGCAGAAAGAGAACAACGAGCAGGAGAAGAACAGAGAACAACGAGCAGAAAGAGAACAACGAGCAGGAGAAGAACAGAGAACAACGAGCAGAAAGAACAACGAACAGAAAGAGAACAACGAGCAGAAAGAGAACAACAAGCAGGAGAAGAACAGAGAACAACGAGCAGAAAGAGAACAACGAGCAGAAAGAGAACAACGAGCAGAAAGAGAACAACGAGCAGAAAGAGAACAACGAGCAGAAAGAGAACAACGAGCAGAAAGAGAACAACGAGCAGAAAGAGAACCACGAGCAGAAAGAGAACCACGAGCAGAAAGAGAACAGAGAACCACGAGCAGAAAGAGAACAACGAGCAGAAAGAGAACGAGGAGAAAGAACAACGAGCAGAAAGAGAACCACGAGCAGAAAGAGAACTACGAGCAGAAAGAGAAAAGAGAGCCACGAGCAGACGGAGAACCACGAGCAGAAAGAGAACCACGAGCAGAAAGAGAACCACGAGCAGAAAGAGAACCACGAGCAGAAAGAGAACCACGAGCAGAAAGAGAACAACGAGCAGAAAGAGAACAACGAGCAGAAAGAGAACAACGAGCAGAAAGAGAAAAGAGAACCATGAGCAGAAAGAGAACAGAGAACAACGAGCAGAAAGAGAACAACGAGCAGAAAGAGAACAAGGAGAAAGAGAACAACGAGCAGAAAGAGAACCACGAGCAGAAAGAGAACAGAGAACCACGAGCAGAAAGAGAACTACGAGCAGAAAGAGAACTACGAGCAGAAAGAGAAAAGAGAGCCACGAGCAGAAAGAGAACCACGAGCAGAAAGAGAACAACGAGCAGAAAGAGAACAACGAGCAGAAAGAGAACAACGAGCAGAAAGAGAAAGGAGAGCCACGAGCAGAAAGAGAAAGGAGAGCCACGAGCAGAAAGAGAACCACGAGCAGAAAGAGAACCACGAGCAGAAAGAGAATCACGAGCAGAAAGAGAACAGAGAACCACGAGCAGGAAGAGAACCACGAGCAGGAAGAGAACCACGAGCAGGAAGAGAACCACGAGCAGGAAGAGAACCACGAGCAGGAAGAGAACCACGAGCAGGAAGAGAACCACGAGCAGGAAGAGAACCACGAGCAGGAAGAGAACAGAGAACAACAAGCAGAAAGAGAACAGAGAACAACTAGCAGAAAGAGAACAGAGAACAACTAGCAGGAAGAGAACCACGAGCAGAAAGAGAACCACGAGCAGAAAGAGAACAGAGAACCACGAGCAGAAAGAGAACTACGAGCAGAAAGAGAAAAGAGAACCACGAGCAGAAAGAGAACCACGAGCAGGAAGAGAACCACGAGCAGGAAGAGAACCACGAGCAGGAAGAGAACCACGAGCAGAAAGAGAACCACGAGCAGAAAGAGAACCACGAGCAGAAAGAGAACCACGAGCAGAAAGAGAACCACGAGCAGAAAGAGAACAACGAGCAGAAAGAGAACAACGAGCAGAAAGAGAACAACGAGCAGAAAGAGAACCACGAGCAGAAAGAGAACAACGAGCAGAAAGAGAACAACGAGCAGAAAGAGAACAACGAGCAGAAAGAGAACAGAGAACCACGAGCAGAAAGAGAACTACGAGCAGAAAGAGAAAAGAGAGCCACGAGCAGAAAGAGAACCACGAGCAGAAAGAGAACAACGAGCAGAACGAGAACAACGAGCAGAAAGAGAACAACGAGCAGAAAGAGAACAACGAGCAGAAAGAGAACAACGAGCAGAAAGAGAACAACGAGCAGAAAGAGAACAGAGAACCACGAGCAGAAAGAGAACAACGAGCAGAAAGAGAACAGAGAACCACGAGCAGAAAGAGAACGAGGAGAAAGAGAACAACGAGCAGAAAGAGAACCACGAGCAGAAAGAGAACAGAGAACCACGAGCAGAAAGAGAAAAGAGAGCCACGAGCAGAAAGAGAACCACGAGCAGAAAGAGAACAACGAGCAGAAAGAGAACAACGAGCAGAAAGAGAACAACGAGCAGAAAGAGAACAACGAGCAGAAAGAGAACAACGAGCAGAAAGAGAAAGGAGAGCCACGAGCAGAAAGAGAGCCACGAGCAGAAAGAGAACCACGAGCAGAAAGAGAACCACGAGCAGAAAGAGAACCACGAGCAGAAAGAGAACAGAGAACCACGAGCAGGACGAGAACCACGAGCAGGAAGAGAACCACGAGCAGGAAGAGAACCACGAGCAGGAAGAGAACAGAGAACAACGAGCAGAAAGAGAACAACGAGCAGAAAGAGAACAACGAGCAGAAAGAGAACAACGAGCAGAAAGAGAACAACGAGCAGAAAGAGAACCACGAGCAGAAAGAGAACGAGCAGAAAGAGAACGAGCAGAAAGAGAACGAGCAGAAAGAGAACAGAGAACCACGAGCAGAAAGAGAACCACGAGCAGAAAGAGAAAAGAGCCACGAGCAGAAAGAGAACCACGAGCAGAAAGAGAACAACGAGCAGAAAGAGAACAACGAGCAGAAAGAGAACAACGAGCAGAAAGAGAACAACGAGCAGAAAGAGAACAACGAGCAGAAAGAGAACAACGAGCAGAAAGAGAACAACGAGCAGAAAGAGAACCACGAGCAGAAAGAGAACCACGAGCAGAAAGAGAACAGAGAACAACTAGCAGGAAGAGAACCACGAGCAGGAAGAGAACCACGAGCAGAAAGAGAACAGAGAACAACGAGCAGAAAGAGAACAACGAGCAGAAAGAGAACCACAAGCAGAAAGAGAACCACGAGCAGAAAGAGAACAGAGAACAACGAGCAGAAAGAGAACGAGCAGAAAGAGAACGAGCAGAAAGAACAACGAGCAGAAAGAGAACCACGAGCAGAAAGAGAACCACGAGCAGAAAGAGAACCACGAGCAGAAAGAGAACCACGAGCAGAAAGAGAACCACGAGCAGAAAGAGAACAGAGAACCACGAGCAGAAAGAGAACAGAGAACCACGAGCAGAAAGAGAACAACGAGCAGAAAGAGAACAACAAGCAGAAAGAGAACAACAAGCAGAAAGAGGAAAGAGAGCCACGAGCAGAAAGAGAGCCACGAGCAGAAAGAGCCACGAGCAGAAAGAGAGCCACGAGCAGAAAGAGAGCCACGAGCAGAAAGAGAACCACGAGCAGAAAGAGAACCACGAGCAGAAAGAGAACCACGAGCAGAAAGAGAACCACGAGCAGAAAGAGAACAGAGAACAACTAGCAGGAAGAGAACAACGAGCAGAAAGAGAACAACGAGCAGAAAGAGAACAGAGAACAACTAGCAGGAAGAGAACAACGAGCAGGAAGAGAACAACGAGCAGAAAGAGAACCACGAGCAGAAAGAGAACAACGAGCAGAAAGAGAACAACGAGCAGAAAGAGAACCACGAGCAGGAAGAGAACCACGAACAGGAAGAGAACAACGAGCAGGAAGAGAACAACGAGCAGGAAGAGAACCACGAGCAGGAAGAGAACCACGAGCAGGAAGAGAACCACGTGCAGGAAGAGAACAACGAGCAGGAAGAGAATAGCCGCAGCACTTCCGGGATTCAGGATGAGGCTGTGTTATTGTGTGTCACGTGTTTCCCGCCGCCGCCGCTTTACAGCATTGTTATTGCTGCTCTTACCGCTTTCAATGGAATTTACCTCCTACAATAAACACAATGGGGGGAAAAGCCCCTCCCCCGCTCACTGATAAACCCCCCCCCCCCCTCTCACCCGCCGGACGAGCAGCAGCGAAGAAACCGGAACTGACACCGGAAACCTGCAGGGAAAGGACAGCGCATGCGCAGAGACAGTGTATTGGTGATTGGGTAAAGGCAGTGGGAGGAGTCTCTGGGTCAGTCTGTTAGGTCGGGCCCTCACCCCGATGCAAATGCTGTGATTGGAGGCTTGCAGTCACCATGATCATATGCCTCTGCCGGTACCGTATATCACGTAATCCACACCCAGAGCTCTGCCTCTGCACAATATATATATATTCCGGGTTAAAGGTCATTTCCGGTTTTGCTGCTCCTCTATAGAATGTCTCTACTGCGGATAAATTGACATTTTTCTGCTCTGAAATGTAAAATCTCTGTAATTTACACCGGATTTTAGGGGATGATGGAGTTGTAGTCATGCCCTGTATTAGCTTAATGGAGCATGATGGGAATTTAATTCTAAACATTGTGATTAGTCTATAGCAGGGAGGCTCTAAGCAGCCTATTGGTATGATTGATTGCAATACTCAGCTCTATCACTAGGTGTCAGTATACAGCACACACACACAGTTCTATCACTAGGTGTCAGTATACAGCACACACACACAGCTCTATCACTAGGTGTCGTATACAGCACACACACACAGCTCTATCACTAGGTGTCAGTATACAACACACACACAGCTCTATCACTAGGTGTCAGTATACACACACCACACAGCTCTATCACTAGGTGTCAGTATACAGCACACACACAGCTCTATCACTAGGTGTCAGTATACAGCACACACACAGCTCTATCACTAGGTGTCAGTATACAGCACACACACACAGCTCTATCACTAGGTGTCAGTATACAACACACACACAGCTCTATCACTAGGTGTCAGTATACAGCACACACACACACAGCTCTATCACTAGGTGTCAGTATACAGCACACACACACAGCTCTATCACTAGGTGTCAGTATACAGCACACACACACAGCTCTATCACTAGGTGTCAGTATACAGCACACACACACACAGCTCTATCACTTGGTGTCAGTATACAGCACACACACACAGCTCTATCACTAGGTGTCAGTATACAGCACACACACAGCTCTATCACTAGGTGTCAGTATACAGCACACACACAGCTCTATCACTAGGTGTCAGTATACAGCACACACACAGCTCTATCACTAGGTGTCAGTATACAGCACACACACAGCTCTATCACTAGGTGTCAGTATACAGCAAACACACACAGCTCTATCACTAGGTGTCAGTATACAGCACACACACAGCTCTATCACTAGGTGTCAGTATACAGCACACACACAGCTCTATCACTAGCAGGGTTATCCAAAGAGATTCGAATTGCTTGAGAAAGGTAACCGAACGCTGAAAATCAGTGTTCGGTTACCTTTCCTGGCCATTCGGCTATCCAGAGAGCAGGCAATACGCCAAATCCTGGCGAATTGCCTGCACATACGGTGCCTGTTCGGTCCCTGTTCGAGGTCAGTGAAATCCCCATAGAGAAGCACTGCTTCGGCTATTCAGAGAACACAAACCAGCAGTGAAAGGTTCCCCTAATGCCCTGCCATTCGGTGGTTTAATTCGGCAAGTTAATTCAGGAGAATCCCATAGGCTTCAATGTTAAAAATATTCCCGTTTTAATTCAATATCTAATAAACCGTTCATTATAAAATTCTGCAGCAAAAAGTCTCTTTATTTATAGATTTTTTAGGATACTTTAAGCATTTTTCTGAATTTTTTTTAAAAAAATTAAAAGTCCGATTTTTTTTTTTTTTTTTTCAGTTTGCTTATTTTTTTTGTAACAGCCTCTCTTTATATCATTCCCTGGACCTCCTGTGAAAATTTCAGACATTTTCGCTCAGTAGTTTCTTTGCAAACAGCGTTTCTTTTTCCCAGATTCATACAAATGGTTTTTCTAATTTATTCACTGCCTCCTCTACGTCACAGCTGCTTCGGCTCTGTGTGATTCGGCTCCTTTTCGGCTCCTGTTCGGCTCCTCTTCGAAGGTTAATCCAGATGTTTTTGCTTGTTTTCAGCGTGCATTCGGTTAGTTTTCGTCAGGTTTCGGCAGCTTTTCCCTGCAATTCGGGGACCCTGTGCTGTTTGCTGAATACACCGCAGGGTCACCGAAATGCAATCGGCAAAAGGAACCGAATTGAAGAGAACGAAAAGTCACCGAACGTGCGGTGACTTTTCGAATCTCTTTGGATAACCCTGTAGGTGTCAGTATACAGCACACACACACAGCTCTATCACTAGGTGTCAGTATACAGCACACACACACAGCTCTATCACTAGGTGTCAGTATACAGCACACACACAGCTCTATCACTAGGTGACAGTATACAGCACACACACACACAGCTCTATCACTAGGTGTCAGTATACAGCACACACACACAGCTCTATCACTAGGTGTCAGTATACAGCACACACACAGCTCTATCACTAGCAGGGTTATCCAAAGAGATTCGAAAAGTCACCGCACGTTCGGTGACTTTTCGTTCTCTTCAATTCGGTTCCTTTTGCCGATTGCATTTCGGTGACCCTGCGGTGTATTCAGCAAAGAGCACAGGGTCCCCGAATTGCAGGGAAAAGCTGCCGAACACCTGACGAAAACTAACCGAATGCATGCTGAAAACAAGCAAAAACATCTGGATTAACCTTCGAAAAAACCGAACATGAGCCGAACAGGAGCCGAACATGAGCCGAATCACACAGAGCCGAAGCAGCTGTGACGTAGAGGAGGCAGTGAATAAATTAGAAAAACCATTTGTATGAATCTGGGAAAAAGAAACGCTGTTTGCAAAGAAACTACTGAGCGAAAAAGTCTGAAATTTTCACAGGAGGTCCAGGGAATGATAATAAAGAGGGCTGTTACAAAAAAAATAAGCAACTGAAAAAAAAAAAAAAAAAAATCGGACTTTTAATTTTTTTTAAAAAAATTCAGAAAAATGCTTAAAGTATCCTAAAAAATCTATAAATAAAGAGACTTTTTGCTGCAGAATTTTATAATGAACGGTTTATTAGATATTGATTAAAACGGGAATATTTTTAACATTGAAGCCTATGGGATTCTCCTGAATAAATTTGCCGAATTAAACCACCGAATGGCAGGACATTAGGGGAACCTTTCACTGCTGGTTTGTGTTCTCTGAATAGCCGAAGCAGTGCTTTTTCATGGGGATTTCACTGCCCTCGAACAGGGACCGAACAGGCACCGTATGTTCAGGCAATTCGACAGGATTTGGCGAATTGCCTGCTCTCTGGATAGCCGAATGGCCAGGAAAGGTAACCGAACCCTGATTTTCAGCGTTCGGTTACCTTTCTCAAGCAATTCGAATCTCTTTGGATAACCCTGTAGGTGTCAGTATACAGCACACCACAGCTCTATCACTAGGTGTCAGTATACAGCACACACACAGCTCTATCACTAGGTGTCAGTATACAGCAACACACAGCTCTATCACTAGGTGTCAGTATACAGCACACACACAGCTCTATCACTAGGTGTCAGTATACAGCACACACACAGCTCTATCACTAGGTGTCAGTATACAGCACACACACACACAGCTCTATCACTAGGTGTCAGTATACAGCACACACACACAGCTCTATCACTAGGTGTCAGTATACAGCACACACACACAGCTCTATCACTAGGTGTCAGTATAACAGCACACACACACAGTCTATCACTAGGTGTCAGTATACAGCACACACACAGCTCTATCACTAGGTGTCAGTATACAGCACACACACAGCTCTATCACTAGGTGTCAGTATACAGCACACACACACAGCTCTATCACTAGGTGTCAGTATACAGCACAACACACACAGCTCTATCACTAGGTGTCAGTATACAGCACACACACAGCTCTATCACTAGGTGTCAGTATACAGCACACACACACACAGCTCTATCACTAGGTGTCAGTATACAGCACACACCACAGCTCTATCACTAGGTGTCAGTATACAGCACACACACACAGCTCTATCACTAGGTGTCAGTATACAGCACACACACAGCTCTATCACTAGGTGTCAGTATACAGCACACACACAGCTCTATCACTAGGTGTCAGTATACAGCACACACACACAGCTCTATCACTAGGTGTCAGTAACAGCACACACACAGCTCTATCACTAGGTGTCAGTATACAGAACACACACAGCTCTATCACTAGGTGTCAGTATACAGCACACACACAACTCAGCTCTATCACTAGGTGTCAGTATACAGCAGCACACACACACACAGCTCTATCACTAGGTGTCAGTATACAGCACACACACACACAGCTCTATCACTAGGTGTCAGTATCAGCACACACACTCAGCTCTATCACTAGGTGTCAGTATACAGCACACACACACAGCTCTATCACTAGGTGTCAGTATACAGCACACACACACAGCTCTATCACTAGGTGTCAGTATACAGCACACACACACAGCTCTATCACTAGGTGTCATATACACAGCACACACACACAGCTCTATCACTAGGTGTCAGTAATACAGCACACACACACAGCTCTATCATAGGTGTCAGTATAACAGCACACACACACAGCTCTATCACTAGGTGTCAGTATACAACACACACACAGCTCTATCACTAGGTGTCAGTATATACAGCACACACACAGCTCTATCACTAGGTGTCAGTATACAGAACACACACAGCTCTATCACTAGGTGTCAGTATACAGCACAACACACAGCTCTATCACTAGGTGTCAGTATACAGCACACACACACACAGCTCTATCACTAGGTGTTCAGTATACAGCACACACACACAGCTCTATCACTAGGTGTCAGTATACAGCACACACACACAGCTCTATCACTAGGTGTCAGTAAACAGCACACACACAGCTTCTATCACTAGGTGTCAGTATACAGCACACACACACAGCTCTATCACTAGGTGTCAGTATAAGCACACACACACAGCTCTATCACTAGGTGTCAGTATACAGCACACACACACAGCTCTATCACTAGGTGTCAGTATACAGCACACACACACAGCTCTATCACTAGGTGTCAGTATACAGCACACACACAGCTCTATCACTAGGTGTCAGTATACAGCACACACACACAGCTCTATCACTAGGTGTCAAAAGGGTAAAAAACAATCTGCCCGATTGTCCCAAAACTAAATCGGAGGGTGCAAGCAACATGCGGGGAAAAAAAGGACAAGCTCAGCGTTGTGTCTATAATGCTCGCAGTTTAGTCAATAAAATCAATGAACTGGAGCAATGATGGCAGCTGAAAAAGTAGATTTACAGGGTTATCCAAAGAGATTCGAATTGCTTGAGAAAGGTAACCGAACGCTGAAAATCAGGGTTCGGTTACCTTTCCTGGCCATTCGGCTATCCAGAGAGCAGGCAATTCGCCAAATCCTGTCGAATTGCCTGCACATACGGTGACTGTTCGGTGCCTGTTCGAGGGCAGTGAAATCCCCATCAAAAAGCACTGCTTCGGCTATTCAGAGAACACAAACCAGCAGTGAAAGGTTCCCTAATGCTCTGCCATTCGGTGATTTCATTCAGCAAATTTATTCAGGAGAATCCCATAGACTTCAATGTTAAAAATATTCCTGTTTTAATTCAATATCTAATAAACCGTTCATTATAAAATTCTGCAGCAAAAAGTCTCTTTATTTATAGATTTTTTAGGATACTTTAAGCATTTTTCTGAATTTTTTAAAAAAAAATTAAAAGTCCGATTTTTTTTTTTTTTCCAGTTTACTTATTTTTTTTGTAACAGCCCTCTTTATTATCATTCCCTGGACCTCCTGTGAAAATTTCAGACATTTTCGCTCAGTAGTTTCTTTGCAAACAGCGTTTCTTTTTCCCAGATTCATACATACGGTTTTTCTAATTTATTCACTGCCTCCTCTACGTCACAGCTGCTTCAGCTCTGTGTGATTCGGCTCATGTTCGGCTTTTTCGAAGGTTAATCCAGATGTTTTTGCTATGTTTTCAGCGTGCATTCGGTTAGTTTTCGTCAGGTTTGCGGCAGCTTTTCCCTGCAATTCGGGGACCCTGTGGTGCTTCCTGAATACACCGCAGGGTCACCGAAATGCAATCGGCAAAAGGAACCGAATTGAAGAGAACGAAAAGTCACCGAACGTGCGGTGACTTTTCGAATCTCTTTGGATAACCCTGTAGGTGTCAGTATACAGCACACACACACAGCTCTATCACTAGGTGTCAGTATACAGCACACACAACAGCTCTATCACTAGGTGTCAGTATACAGCACACCACTCTATCTCTATCTAGTGAGTATCAGTATACAGCACACACACACAGCTCTATCATCTAGGTGTCAGTCACAGCACAACACACAGGTGTCACTATATACAAGACACACACAGCTCTATCACTAGCAGGGTTATCCAAAGAGATTCGAAAAGTCACCGCACGTTCGGTGACTTTTCGTTCTCTTCAATTCGGTTCCTTTTGCCGATTGCATTTCGGTGACCCTGCGGTGTATTCAGCAAAGAGCACAGGGTCCCCGAATTGCAGGGAAAAGCTGCCGAACACCTGACGAAAACTAACCGAATGCATGCTGAAAACAAGCAAAAACATCTGGATTAACCTTCGAAAAAACCGAACATGAGCCGAACAGGAGCCGAACATGAGCCGAATCACACAGAGCCGAAGCAGCTGTGACGTAGAGGAGGCAGTGAATAAATTAGAAAAACCATTTGTATGAATCTGGGAAAAAGAAACGCTGTTTGCAAGAAACTACTGAGCGAAAAAGTCTGAAATTTCACAGGAGGTCCAGGGAATGATAATAAAGAGGGCTGTTACAAAAAAAATAAGCAAACTGAAAAAAAAAAAAAAAAAAATCGGACTTTTAATTTTTTTTAAAAAAAATTCAGAAAAATGCTTAAAGTATCCTAAAAAATCTATAAATAAAGAGACTTTTTGCTGCAGAATTTTATAATGAACGGTTTATTAGATATTGAATTAAAACGGGAATATTTTTAACATTGAAGCCTATGGGATTCTCCTGAATAAATTTGCCGAATTAAACCCCGAATGGCAGGACATTAGGGGAACCTTTCACTGCTGGTTTGTGTTCTCTGAATAGCCGAAGCAGTGCTTTTTCATGGGGATTTCACTGCCCTCGAACAGGGACCGAACAGGCACCGTATGTTCAGGCAATTCGACAGGATTTGGCGAATTGCCTGCTCTCTGGATAGCCGAATGGCCAGGAAAGGTAACCGAACGCTGATTTTCACTGTACGGTTACCTTTCTCAAGCAATTCGAATCTCTTTGGATAACCCTGTAGGTGTCAGTATACAGCACACACACAGCTCTATCACTAGGTGTCAGTATACAGCACACACACAGCTCTATCACTAGGTGTCAGTATACAGCACACACACAGCTCTATCACTAGGTGTCAGTATACAGCACACACACAGCTCTATCACTAGGTGTCAGTATACAGCACACACACAGCTCTATCACTAGGTGTCAGTATACAGCACACACACACAGCTCTATCACTAGGTGTCAGTATACAGCACACACACACAGCTCTATCACTAGGTGTCAGTATACAGCACACACACACAGCTCTATCACTAGGTGTCAGTATACAGCACACACACACAGCTCTATCACTAGGTGTCAGTATACAGCACACACACAGCTCTATCACTAGGTGTCAGTATACAGCACACACACAGCTCTATCACTAGGTGTCAGTATATAGCAGCACACACACACAGCTCTATCACTAGGTGTCAGTATACAGCAACACACACACACACAGCTCTATCACTAGGTGTCAGTATACAGCACACACACAGCTCTATCACTAGGTGTCAGTATACAGCACACACACACAGCTCTATCACTAGGTGTCAGTATCAGCACACACACACAGCTCTATCACTAGGTGTCAGTATACAGCACACACACAGCTCTATCACTAGGTGTCAGTATACAGCACACACACAGCTCTATCACTAGGTGTCAGTATACAGCACACACACACAGCTCTATCACTAGGTGTCAGTATACAGCACACACACAGCTCTATCACTAGGTGTCAGTATACAGAACACACACAGCTCTATCACTAGGTGTCAGTATACAGCACACACACAGCTCTATCACTAGGTGTCAGTATACAGCACACACACACACAGCTCTATCACTAGGTGTCAGTATACAGCACACACACACACAGCTCTATCACTAGGTGTCAGTATACAGCACACACACTCAGCTCTATCACTAGGTGTCAGTATACAGCACACACACACAGCTCTATCACTAGGTGTCAGTATACAGCACACACACAGCTCTATCACTAGGTGTCAGTATACAGCACACACACACAGCTCTATCACTAGGTGTCAGTATACAGCACACACACACAGCTCTATCACTAGGTGTCAGTATACAGCACACACACACACAGCTCTATCACTAGGTGTCAGTATACAGCACACACACAGCTCTATCACTAGGTGTCAGTATACAGAACACACACAGCTCTATCACTAGGTGTCAGTATACAGCACACACACACAGCTCTATCACTAGGTGTCAGTATACAGCACACACACACACAGCTCTATCACTAGGTGTCAGTATACAGCACACACACACAGCTCTATCACTAGGTGTCAGTATACAGCACACACACACAGCTCTATCACTAGGTGTCAGTATACAGCACACACACACAGCTCTATCACTAGGTGTCAGTATACAGCATACACACACAGCTCTATCACTAGGTGTCAGTATACAGCACACACACACAGCTCTATCACTAGGTGTCAGTATACAGCACACACACACAGCTCTATCACTAGGTGTCAGTATACAGCACACACACACAGCTCTATCACTAGGTGTCAGTATACAGCACACACACACAGCTCTATCACTAGGTGTCAGTATACAGCACACACACACAGCTCTATCACTAGGTGTCAAAAGGGTAAAAAACAATCTGCCCGATTGTCCCCCAAAACTAAATCGGAGGGTGCAAGCAACATGCGGGGAAAAAAAGGACAAGCTCAGCGTTGTGTCTATAAATGCTCGCAGTTTAGTCAATAAAATCAATGAACTGGAGGCAATGATGGCAGCTGAAAAAGTAGATTTACAGGGTTATCCAAAGAGATTCGAATTGCTTGAGAAAGGTAACCGAACGCTGAAAATCAGGGTTCGGTTACCTTTCCTGGCCATTCGGCTATCCAGAGAGCAGGCAATTCGCCAAATCCTGTCGAATTGCCTGCACATACGGTGACTGTTCGGTGCCTGTTCGAGGGCAGTGAAATCCCCATCAAAAAGCACTGCTTCGGCTATTCAGAGAACACAAACCAGCAGTGAAAGGTTCCCCTAATGCTCTGCCATTCGGTGATTTCATTCAGCAAATTTATTCAGGAGAATCCCATAGACTTCAATGTTAAAAATATTCCTGTTTTAATTCAATATCTAATAAACCGTTCATTATAAAATTCTGCAGCAAAAAGTCTCTTTATTTATAGATTTTTTAGGATACTTTAAGCATTTTTCTGAATTTTTTAAAAAAAAATTAAAAGTCCGATTTTTTTTTTTTTTCCAGTTTACTTATTTTTTTTGTTAACAGCCCTTCTTTTATCATTCCCTGGACCTCCTGTGAAAATTTCAGACATTTTCGCTTAGTAGTTTCTTTGCAAACAGCGTTTCTTTTTCCCAGATTCATACATACGGTTTTTCTAATTTATTCACTGCCTCCTCTACGTCACAGCTGCTTCAGCTCTGTGTGATTCGGCTCATGTTCGGCTTTTTCGAAGGTTAATCCAGATGTTTTGTTGCTATGTTTTCAGCGTGCATTCGGTTAGTTTTCGTCAGGTTTGCTGCGCAGCTTTTCCCTGCAATTCGGGGACCCTGTGGTGCTTGCTGAATACACCGCAGGGTCACCGAAATGCAATCGGCAAAAGGAACCGAATTGAAGAGAATGAAAAGTCACCGAACGTGCGGTGACTTTTCGAATCTCTTTGGATAACCCTGTTAGTGGCGGTTACTGAGACATGGTTCAGTGAGAAAAATAACTGGGACATAACAATACCGGGGTACTCTTTATATAGAAAAGACAGAGAAGGTAGGAACGGAGGAGGAGTGGCCCTGTATGTGAAAAACAACATAAAAACGAACCAAATAAAAGTGAGCGAGGTGAACATAGAGTCAGTTTGGGTTACGCTAACATTTGGCAATCATACAGTAGCTCGTGTAGGTGTGATCTATAGACCCCCTGGATAAGTAGAAGAGCTAGATAATCTGCTGCTTGAGGAAATAGCCAAAATGACAGTGAAGGGGGAAGTTATTATCATGGGGGACTTTAATCTTCCTGATGTGAACTGGAAAACCAAAACAGCTGGGTGCACCAGGAGTACAAATATTCTAAACTCCCTACTGGGATTATCTCTAACACAAGTAGTTGAGGAGCCGACCCGTAAAGAGGCCATATTGGATTTAATACTCACAAATGGAGGTTTGGTATCGGACGTTGTTGTAGGTGAAAATTTGGGATCTAGTGATCACCAGTCAGTATGGTTTAATATAAGAACAGGGATGGAGCCGCACCACACAAAAACAAAGTTTTAGACTTTAAAAAAACAGATTTTTCTAAATGAGACTTTGTGTGAAGGAGTCATTATCAGACTGGAGGAGTTTAAATGGAGTCCAGGAGAAATGGGATTATTTAAAGGAAGCATTATTGAAGGCCACAGGCAATTGCATTCGGCTTGTTATCAAAAACAAAAAAGGGAAGAAACCACTGTGGTCTCTGCAGAAGTGGCCAAAATAGTGAAGAACAAAAAGACAGCATTCAATAATTATAAAAAAACTCAGAGTGAAGAAGATAGGCAAACCTATAAGATTAGGCAGAAAGAGGCAAAGCAATTTATAAGAGCTTCCAAAGCACACGCAGAAGAGAAAATAGCTCAGTCAGTAAAAAAGGGGGACAAAACATTTTTTAGATACATAAACGAGAAAAGAAAAGTAAAACTTGCAGGGTTATCCAAAGAGATTCGAAAAGTCACCGCACGTTCGGTGACTTTTCGTTCTCTTCAATTCGGTTCCTTTTGCCGATCCCATTTCGGTGACCCTGCGGTGTATTCAGCAAACACCACAGGGTCCCCGAATTGCAGGGAAAAGCTGCCGCAAACCTGACGAAAACTAACCGAATGCACGCTGAAAACAAGCAAAAACATCTGGATTAACCTTCGAAGAGGAGCCGAACAGGAGCCGAACAGGAGCCGAATCACACAGAGCCGAAGCAGCTGTGACGTAGAGGAGGCAGTGAATAAATTAGAAAAACCGTATGTATGAATCTGGGAAAAAGAAAACGCTGTTTGCAAAGAAACTACTGAGCGAAAATGTCTGAAATTTTCACAGGAGGTCCAGGGAATGATAATAAAGAGGGCTGTTACAAAAAAAATAAGTAAACTGAAAAAAAAATCAAAAAAAAATCGGACTTTTAATTTTTTTTTAAAAAATTCAGAAAAATGCTTAAAGTATCCTAAAAAATCTATAAATAAAGAGACTTTTTGCTGCAGAATTTTATAATGAACGGTTTATTAGATATTGAATTAAAACGGAATATTTTTAACATTGAAGCCTATGGGATTCTCCTGAATAAATTTGCCGAATTAAACCACCGAATGGCAGGACATTACGGGAAACTTTCACTGCTGGTTTGTGTTCTCTGAATAGCCGAAGCAGTGCTTTTTGATGGGGATTTCACTGCCCTCGAACAGGCACCGAACAGGCACCGTATGTGCAGGCAATTCGACAGGATTTGGCAAATTGCCTGCTCTCTGGATAGCCGAATGGCCAGGAAAGGTAACCGAACCCTGATTTTCAGCGTTCGGTTACCTTTCTCAAGCAATTCGGAGCTCTTTGGATAACCCTGAAGGATTAGTTAGATTAAAAACAAAGGAAGGAAGGTATGTAGAAGAGGATAAACGTCTCGCTGACTGCCTCAATGAATATTTTTGTTCAGTCTTTGCAGAAGAAAAGGAAGGAAAGGGACCTCAGTTAGGAGGAAACACTAATGAGACAATTACATATCAATTTACAGAGGAGGAGGTTCTACAGCAGCTGTCTAACGTAAAGACAAATAAGTCAATGGGGCCTGATGGGATCCACCCTAAGTTATTAAAAGAGCTCAGTGATGTAATAGCAAAACCGTTAGCAAGGATTTGTTAAATAAATCTGTTAACGGGAGTCGTCCCAGAAGACTGGAAATTAGCAAATGTTGTGCCCATTCACAAGAAGGGTAGTAGGGAGGGAATCGGGGAACTATAGGCCAGTTAGTCTTGCGTCAGTAGTGGGGAAATTAATGGAAACCATGTTAAAGGAAAGGATGTTGACCATCTAAAAAACATAGATTACAGGATCAGAAACAACATGGGTTTACCTCAGGGAGATCATGCCAAACTAATCTTATTGATTTTTTTGATTGGGTAACAAAAATAATAGACACAGGTGGTGCAGTAGACATTGCTTATTTAGATTTCAGTAAGGCTTTTGATACTGTTCCGCATAGAAGGCTTATCAATAAATTGCAATCTTTCAGGGTTATCCAAAGAGATTCGAAAAGTCACCGCACGTTCGGTGACTTTTCATTCTCTTCAATTCGGTTCCTTTTGCCGATTGCATTTCGGTGACCCTGCGGTGTATTCAGCAAACAGCACAGGGTCCCCGAATTGCAGGGAAAAGCTGCCGCAAACCTGACGAAAACTAACCGAATGCACGCTGAAAACAAGCAAAAACATCTGGATTAACCTTCGAAAAAGCCGAACAGGAGCCGAACAGGAGCCGAAAAGGAGCCGAATCACACAGAGCCGAAGCAGCTGTGACGTAGACAGAGGGAGGTGAATAAATTAGAAAAACCATTTGTATGAATCTGGGAAAAGAAACGCTGTTTGCAAAGAAACTACTGAGCGAAAATGTCTGAAATTTTCACAGGAGGTCCAGGGAATGATAATAAAGAGGGCTGTTACAAAAAAATAAGTAAACTGAAAAAAAAAAAAAAAAAAAAAATCGGACTTTTAATTTTTTTTTAAAATTCAGAAAAATGCTTAAAATATCCTAAAAATCTATAAATAAGAGACTTTTTGCTGCAGAATTTATTAATGAACGGTTTATTAGATATTGAATTAAAACGGGAATATTTTTAACATTGAAGCCTATGGGATTCTCCTGAATAAATTTGCCGAATTAAACCACCGAATGGCAGAGACATTAGGGGAACCTTTCACTGCTGGTTTGTGTTCTCTGAATAGACGAAGCAGTGCTTTTTCATGGGTTTTTCACTGCCCTCGAACAGGGACCGAACAGGCACCGTATGTCAGGCAATTCGCCAGGATTTGGCGAATTGCCTGCTCTCTGGATAGCCGAATGGCCAGGAAAGGTAACCGAACGCTGATTTTCAGCGTTCGGTTACCTTTCTCAAGCAATTCGAATCTCTTTGGATAACCCTGTTTGAGCTTGGATTCCAATATTGTTGAATGGATTAGGCAGTGGCTGAGTGACAGGCAACAGAGGGTTGTGGTAAATGGAGTTTATTCGGCGCAAGGTCTTGTTACCAGTGGGGTACCTCAGGGGTCAGTACTTGGACCCATTCTCTTTAATATTTTTATTAGTGATATTGCAGAAGGTATTAATGGAAAAGTATGTCTTTTTGCTGATGATACAAAGATTTGCAACAGGGTTGACGTTCCTGGAGGGATCAGCCAAATGACAAATGATTTAGGTAAACTAAAAAAATGGTGGGAGCTGTGGCAATTGAGTTTTAATGTGGATAAGTGCAAGATAATGCACCTGTTTGCACCTGTATACTGACACCTAGTGATAGAGCTGTGTGTGTGCTGTATACTGTCACCTAGTGATAGAGCTGTGTGTGTGTGCTGTATACTGACACCTAGTGATAGAGCTGTGTGTGTGTGCTGTATACTGACACCTAGTGATAGAGCTGTGTGTGTGTGCTGTATACTGACACCTAGTGATAGAGCTGTGTGTGTGCTGTATACTGACACCTAGTGATAGAGCTGTGTGTGTGTGCTGTATACTGACACCTAGTGATAGAGCTGTGTGTGTATGCTGTATACTGACACCTAGTGATAGAGCTGTGTGTGTGCTGTATACTGACACCTAGTGATAAGCTGCTGTGTGTGTGTGCTGTATACTGACACCTAGTGATAGAGCTGTGTGTGTGTGCTGTATACTGACACCTAGTGATAGAGCTGTGTGTGTGCTGTATACTGACACCTAGTGATAGAGCTGTGTGTGTGCTGTATACTGACACCTAGTGATAGAGCTGTGTGTGTGTGTGCTGTATACTGACACCTAGTGATAGAGCTGTGTGTGTGTGCTGTATACTGACACCTAGTGATAGAGATGTGTGTGTGCTGTATACTGACACCTAGTGATAGAGCTGTGTGTGTGTGTGCTGTATACTGACACATACAGGGTTATCCAAAGAGATTCGAATTGCTTGAGAAAGGTAACCGAATGCTGAAAATCAGGGTTCGGTTACCTTTCCTGGCCATTCGGCTATCCAGAGAGCAGGCAATTCTCCAAATCCTGGCGAATTGCCTGCACATACGGTGCCTGTTCGGTCCCTGTTCGAGGGAAGTGAAATCCCCATAGAGAAGCAATGCTTCGGCTATTCAGAGAACACAAACCAGCAGTGAAAGTTTCCCGTAATGCCCTGCCATTCGGTGGTTTAATTCGGCAAATTTATTCAGGAGAATCCCATAGGCTTCAATGTTAAAAATATTCCCGTTTTAATTCAATATCTAATAAACCGTTCATTATAAAATTCTGCAGCAAAAAGTCTCTTTATTTATAGATTTTTTAGGATATTTTAAGCATTTTTCTGAATTTTTTAAAAAAAAATTAAAAGTCCGATTTTTTTTTTTTTTTTTTCAGTTTGCTTATTTTTTTTGTAACAGCCCTCTTTATTATCATTCCCTGGACCTCCTGTGAAAATTTCAGACATTTTCGCTCAGTAGTTTCTTTGCAAACAGCGTTTCTTTTTCCCAGATTCATACAAATGGTTTTTCTAATTTATTCACTGCCTCCTCTACGTCACAGCTGCTTCGGCTCTGTGTGATTCGGCTCATGTTCGGCTCCTGTTCGGCTCCTGTTCGGCTTCTTCGAAGGTTAATCCAGATGTTTTTGCTTGTTTTCAGCGTGCATTCGGTTAGTTTTCGTCAGGTTTGCGGCAGCTTTTCCCTGCAATTCGGGGACCCTGTGCTGTTTGCTGAATACACCGCAGGGTCACCGAAATGCAATCGGCAAAAGGAACCGAATTGAAGAGAACGAAAAGTCACCGAACGTGCGGTGACTTTTCGAATCTCTTTGGATAACCCTGCTAGTGATAGAGCTGTGTGTGTGCTATATACTGACACCTAGTGATAGAGCTGTGTGTGTGTGCTGTATACTGATACCTAGTGATAGAGCTGTGTGTGTGTGCTGTATACTGACACCTAGTGATAGAGCTGTGTGTGTGTGCTGTATACTGACACCTAGTGATAGAGCTGTGTGTGTGTGCTGTATACTGACACCTAGTGATAGAGCTGTGTGTGTGTGCTGTATACTGACACCTAGTGATAGAGCTGTGTGTGTGTGCTGTATACTGACACCTAGTGATAGAGCTGTGTGTGTGCTGTATACTGACACCTAGTGATAGAGCTGTGTGTGTGTGCGCTGTATACTGACACCTAGTGATAGAGCTGTGTGTGTGTGCTGTATACTGACACCAAGTGATAGAGCTGTGTGTGTGCTGTATACTGACACCTAGTGATAGAGCTGAGTGTGTGTGCTGTATACTGACACCTAGTGATAGAGCTGTGTGTGTGCTGTATACTGACACCTAGTGATAGAGCTGTGTGTGTGTGCTGTATACTGACACCTAGTGATAGAGCTGTGTGTGTACTGTATACTGACACCTAGTGATAGAGCTGTGTGTGTATGCTGTATACTGACACCTAGTGATAGAGATGTGTGTGTGTGTGCTGTATACTGACACCTAGTGATAGAGCTGTGTGTGTGTGCTGTATACTGACACCTAGTGATAGAGCTCTGTGTGTGTACTGTATACTGACACCTAGTGATAGAGCTCTGTGTGTGTACTGTATACTGACACCTAGTGATAGAGCTCTGTGTGTGTACTGTATACTGACACCTAGTGATAGAGATGTGTGTGTGTGTGCTGTATACTGACACCTAGTGATAGAGCTGTGTGTGTATGCTGTATACTGACACCTAGTGATAGAGCTGTGTGTGTGTGCTGTATACTGACACCTAGTGATAGAGCTGTGTGTGTATGCTGTATACTGATACCTAGTGATAGAGCTGTGTGTGTGTGCTGTATACTGACACCTAGTGATAGAGCTCTGTGTGTGTACTGTATACTGACACCTAGTGATAGAGATGTGTGTGTGTGCTGTATACTGACACCTAGTGATAGAGCTGTGTGTGTATGCTGTATACTGACACCTAGTGATAGAGCTGTGTGTGTGTGCTGTATACTGACACCTAGTGATAGAGCTGTGTGTGTGTGCTGTATACTGACACCTAGTGATAGAGATGTGTGTGTGTGCTGTATACTGACACCTAGTGATAGAGCTGTGTGTGTGTGCGCTGTATACTGATACCTAGTGATAGAGCTGTGTGTGTGTGCTGTATACTGACACCTAGTGATAGAGCTGTGTGTGTGTGCTGTATACTGACACCTAGTGATAGAGCTGTGTGTGTGTGCTGTATACTGACACCTAGTGATAGAGCTGTGTGTGTGTGCTGTATACTGACACCAAGTGATAGAGCTGTGTGTGTGCTGTATACTGACACCTAGTGATAGAGCTGTGTGTGTATGCTGTATACTGACACCTAGTGATAGAGCTGTGTGTGTGTGCTGTATACTGACACCTAGTGATAGAGCTCTGTGTGTGTACTGTATACTGACACCTAGTGATAGAGATGTGTGTGTGTGCTGTATACTGACACCTAGTGATAGAGCTGTGTGTGTATGCTGTATACTGACACCTAGTGATAGAGCTCTGTGTGTGTGTACTGTATACTGACACCTAGTGATAGAGCTGTGTGTGTGTGCTGTATACTGACACCTAGTGATAGAGCTGTGTGTGTATGCTGTATACTGACACCTAGTGATAGAGCTGTGTGTGTGCTGTATACTGACACCTAGTGATAGAGCTGTGTGTGTATGCTGTATACTGATACCTAGTGATAGAGCTGTGTGTGTGTGCTGATATACTGACACCTAGTGATAGAGCTGTGTGTGTGTGCTGTATACTGACACCTAGTGATAGAGCTGTGTGTGTGCTGTATACTGACACCTAGTGATAGAGCTGTGTGTGTGTGCTGTATACTGACACCTAGTGATAGAGCTGTGTGTGTATGCTGTATACTGACACCTAGTGATAGAGCTGTGTGTGTTGCTGTATACTGACACCTAGTGATAGAGCTGTGTGTGTGTGTGCTGTATACTGACACCTAGTGATAGAGCTGTGTGTGTGTGCTGTATACTGACACCTAGTGATAGAGATGTGTGTGTGCTGTATACTGACACCTAGTGATAGAGCTGTGTGTGTGCTGTATACTGACACCTAGAGATAGAGCTGTGTGTGTGTGTGCTGTATACTGACACCTAGTGATAGAGCTGTGTGTGTTGCGCTGTATACTGACACCTAGTGATAGAGCTGTGTGTGTGTGCTGTATACTGACACCTAGTGATAGAGCTGTGTGTGTGTGCTGTATACTGACACCTAGTGATAGAGCTGTGTGTGTGTGCTGTATACTGACACCTAGTGATAGAGCTGTGTGTGTGTGCTGTATACTGACACCAAGTGATAGAGCTGTGTGTGTATGCTGTATACTGACACCTAGTGATAGAGATGTGTGTGTGTGTGCTGTATACTGACACCTAGTGATAGAGCTGTGTGTGTGCTGTATACTATCACTAGGTGTCAGTATACAGCATACACACACAGCTCTATCACTAGGTGTCAGTATACAGCACACACACACTGCTCTATCACTAGGTGTCAGTATACAGCACACACACACAGCTCTATCACTAGGTGTCAGTATATACAGCACACACACTCAGCTCTATCACTAGGTGTCAGTATACAGCACACACACACAGCTCTATCACTAGGTGTCAGTATACAGCACACACACACTGCTCTATCACTAGGTGTCAGTATACAGCACACACACACAGCTCTATCACTAGGTGTCAGTATACAGCACACACACACTGCTCTATCACTAGGTGTCAGTATACAGCACACACACTCAGCTCTATCACTAGGTGTCAGTATACAGCACACACACACAGCTCTATCACTAGGTGTCAGTATACAGCACACACCTCAGCTCTATCACTAGGTGTCAGTATACAGCACACACACACAGCTCTATCACTAGGTGTCAGTATACAGCACACACACTCAGCTCTATCACTAGGTGACAGTATACAGCACACACACACAGCTCTATCACTAGGTGTCAGTATACAGCACACACACAGCTCTATCACTAGCAGGGTTATCCAAAGAGATTCGAAAAGTCACCGCACGTTCGGTGACTTTTCATTCTCTTCAATTCGGTTCCTTTTGCCGATTGCATTTCGGTGAACCTGCGGTGTATTCAGCAAACACCACAGGGTCCCCGAATTGCAGGGAAAAGCTGCCGTAAACTCACCGAAAACTAACCGAATGCACGCTGAAAACAAGCAAAAACATCTGGATTAACCTTTGAAAAAGACGAACAGGAGCCGAACATGAGCCGAACATGAGCCGAATCACACAGAGCCGAAGCAGCTGTGACGTAGAGGAGGCAGTGAATAAATTAGAAAAACCATTTGTATGAATCTGGGAAAAAGAAACGCTGTTTGCAAAGAAACTACTGAGCGAAAATGTCTGAAATTTTCACAGGAGGTCCAGGGAATGATAATAAAGAGGCTGTTACAGAAAAAATAAGCAAACTGAAAAAAAAATCAAAAAAAAAATCGGACTTTTAATAAAAAAAAAAAAATAAGAAAAATGCTTAAAGTATCCTAAAAAATCTATAAATAAAGAGACTTTTTGCTGCAGAATTTTATAATGAACGATTTATTAGATATTGAATTAAAACGGGAATATTTTTAACATTGAAGTCTATGGGATTCTCCTGAATAAATTTGCCGAATGAAACCACCGAATGGCAGGGCATTAGGGGAACCTTTCACTGCTGTTTGTGTTCTCTGAATAGCCGAAGCAGTGCTTCTCTATGGGGATTTCACTGCCCTCGAACAGGCACCGAACAGGCACCGTATGTGCAGGCAATTCGCCAGGATTTGGCGAATTGCCTGCTCTCTGGATAGCCGAATGGCCAGGAAAGGTAACCGAACGCTGATTTTCAGCGTTCGGTTACCTTTCTCAAGCAATTCGAATCTCTTTGGATAACCCTGTAGGTGTCAGTATACAGCACACACACACAGCTCTATCACTAGGTGTCAGTATACAGCACACACACACAGCTCTATCACTAGGTGTCAGTATACAGCACACACACAGCTCTATCACTAGGTGTCAGTATACAGCACACACACACACATCTCTATCACTAGGTGTCAGTATACAGCACACACACACAGCTCTATCACTAGGTGTCAGTATACAGCACACACACAGCTCTATCACTAGGTGTCAGTTAATAGCACACACACACAGCTCTATCACTAGGTGTCAGTATACAGCACACACACACAGCTCTATCACTAGGTGTCAGTATACAGCACACACACACAGCTCTATCACTAGTGTCAGTATACAGCACACACACACAGCTCTATCACTAGGTGTCAAAAGGGTAAAAAAACAATCTGCCCGATTGTCCCCAAAACTAAATCGGAGGGTGCAAGCAACATGCGGGGAAAAAAAGGACAAGCTCAGCGTTGTGTCTATAAATGCTCGCAGTTTAGTCAATAAAATCAATGAACTAGAGGCAATGATGGCAGCTGAAAAAGTAGATTTAGTGGCGGTTACTGAGACATGGTTCAGTGAGAAAAATAACTGGGACATAACAATACCGGGGTACTCTTTATATAGAAAAGACAGAGAAGGTAGGAAAGGAGGAGGAGTGGCCCTGTATGTGAAAAACAACATAAAAACGAACCAAATAAAAGTGAGCGAGGTGAACATAGAGTCAGTTTGGGTTATGCTAACATTTGCCAATCATACAGTAGCTCGTGTAGGTGTGATCTAAAGACCCCTGGACAAGTAGAAGAGCTAGATAATCTGCTGCTTGAGGAAATAGCAAATGGCAATGAAGGGGGAGGTTATTATCATGGGGACTTTAATCTTCTGATGTGAACTGGAAACCAAAACAGCTGGGTGCACCAGGAGTACAAATATTCTAAACTCCCTACTGAGTTATCTCTAACAAGTAGTTGAGGAGCCGACGTAAAGAGGCCTATTGGATTTAATACTCACAAATGGAGGTTTGGTATCGGACGTTGTTGTAGGTGAAAATTTGGGATCTAGTGATCACCAGTCAGTATGGTTTAATATAAGAACAGGGATGGAGCCGCACCACACAAAAACAAAAAGTTTTAGACTTTAAAAAACAGATTTTTCTAAATGAGATTTTGTGTGAAGGAGTCATTATCAGACTGAGGAGTTTAAAGGGAGTCCAGGAGAAATGGGATTATTTAAAGGAAGCATTATTGAAGGCACAGGCAATTGCATTCGACTTGATAGCAAAACAAAAAAGGGAAGAAACCTGTGGTACTCTGCAGAAGTGGCCAAATAGTGAAGAACAAAAAGACAGCATTCAATAATTATAAAAAAATCAGCGTGAAGAGGATAGGCAAACCTATAAGATTAGGCAGAAGAGGCAAAGCAATTTGTAAGAGCTTCCAAAGCACACGCAGAAGAGAAAATAGCTCAGTCAGTATAAAGGGGGACAAAACATTTTTTAGATACATAAACGAGAAAGAAAAGTAAAACAAGGATTAGTTAGATTAAAACAAAGGAAGGAAGGTATGTAGAAGAGGATAAAGTCTCGCTGACTGCCTCAATGAATATTTTTGTTCAGTCTTTGCAGAGAAAAGGAAGGAAGGGACCTCAGTTAGGAGGAACACTAACGAGACATTACATATCAATTTACAGAGGAGGAGGTTCTACAGCAGCTGTCTAACATAAAGACAAATAAGTCAATGGGGCCTGATGGGATCCACCCTAAATTATTAAAAGAGCTCAGTGATGTAATAGCAAACCATTAGCAAGGATTTGTTAAATAAATCTGTTAACGGGAGTCGTCCCAGAAGACTGGAAATTAGCAATGTTGTGCCCATTCACAAGAAGGGTAGTAGGGAGGAATGGGGAACTATAGGCAGTTAGTCTTACGTCAGTAGTGGGGAAATTAATGGAAAACCATGTTAAAGGAAAAGGATTGTTGACATCTAAAAACACATAGATTACAGGATCAGAACAACATGGGTTTACCTCAGGGGATCATGCCAAACTAATCTTATGATTTTTTTGATTGGGTAACAAAAATAATAGACACAGGTGGTGCAGTAGACATTGCTTATTTAGATTTCAGTAAGGCTTTTGATACTGTTCCGCATAGAAGGCTTATCATAAATTGCAATCTTTGAGCTTGGATTCCAAAATATGTTGAATGGATTAGGCAGTGGCTGAGTGACAGGCAACAGAGGGTTGTGGTAAATGGAGGTTTATTCGGCGCAAGGTCTTGTTACCAGTGGGGTACCTCAGGGGTCAGTACTTGGACCCATTTTCTTTAATATTTTTATAGTGATAATGCAGAAGGTATTAATGGAAAAGTATGTCTTTTTGCTGTGACACAAAGATTTGCAACAGGTTGACGTTCCTGGAGGTCAGCAATGACAAATGATTTAGGTAAACTAAGAAATTGGTCGGAGCTGTGGCAATTGAGTTTTAACGTGGATAAGTGCAAAGATAATGCACCTGTTTGCACCTGTATACTGACACTAGTGATAGAGATGTGTGTTGTATGTGTGTGCTGTATATAGTGAGAGAGCTGTGTGTGTGCTGTATACTGACCCTAGTGATAGAGCTGTGTGTGTGTGCTGTATACTGACACTAGTGATAGAGCTGTGTGTGTGCTGTATACTGACACCTAGTGATAGAGCTGTGTGTGTGTGCTGTATACTGACACCAAGTGATAGAGCTGTGTGTGTGTGCTGTATACTGACACCTAGTGATAGAGCTGTGTGTGTGCTGTATACTGACACCTAGTGATAGAGCTGTGTGTGTGCTGTATACTGACACCTAGTGATAGAGCTGTGTGTGTGTGCTGTATACTGACACCTAGTGATAGAGCTGTGTGTGTGTGCTGTATACTGACACCTAGTGATAGAGCTGTGTGTGTGCTGTATACTGACACCTAGTGATAGAGCTGTGTGTGTGTGTGTGCTGTATACTGACACCTAGTGATAGAGCTGTGTGTGTGCTGTATACTGACACCTAGTGATAGAGCTGTGTGTGTGCTGTATACTGACACCTAGTGATAGAGCTGTGTGTGTGTGTGCTGTATACTGATACCTAGTGATAGAGCTCTGTGTGTGTACTGTATACTGACACCTAGTGATAGAGCTGTGGTGTGGTGCTGTATACTGATACCTAGTGATAGAGCTGTTGTGTGTGTGTTGTATACTGACACCTAGTGATAGAGCTGAGTGTGGTGCTGTATACTGACACCTAGTGATAGAGCTGTGTGTGTGTGCTGTATACTGACACCTAGTGATAGAGCTGTGTGTGTGTGCTGTATACTGACACCTAGTGATAGAGCTGTGTGTGTGCTGTATACTGACACCTAGTGATAGAGCTGTGTGTGTGTGCTGTATACTGACACCTAGTGATAGAGCTGTGTGTGTGCTGTATACTGACACCTAGTGAAGAGCTGTGTGTGTGTGCTGTATACTGACACTAGTGATAGAGCTGTGTGTGTGTGCTGTATACTGACACCTAGTGATAGTATAGAGCACACACACAGCTCTATCACTAGGTGTCAGTAACAGCACACACACAGCTCTATCACTAGGTGTCAGTATACAGCACACACACACAGCTCTATCACTAAGGTGTCAGTATACAGCACACACACAGCTCTATCACTAGGTGTCAGTATACAGCACACACACACAGCTCTAATCACTAGGTGTCAGTATACAGCACACACACACAGCTCTATCACTAGGTGTCAGTATACAGCACACACACAGCTCTATCACTAGGTGTCAGTATACAGAGCACACACACAGCTCTATCACTAGGTGTCAGTATACAGCACACACACACAGCTCTATCACTAGGTGTCAGTATACAGCACACACACACAGCTCTATCACTAGGTGTCAAAAGGGTAAAAAACAACCTGCCCGATTGTCCCCCAAAACTAAATCGGAGGGTGCAAGCAACAGGCGGGAAAAAAAATGACAAGCTCAGAGTCGTTCTATAAATGCTCGCAGTTTAGTCAATAAAATCAATGAACTGGAGGCAATGATGGCAGCTGAAAAAGTAGATTTAGTGGCGGTTACTGAGACATGGTTCAGTGAGAAAAATAACTGGGACATAAAATACCGGGGTACTCTTATAGAAAAGACAGAGAAGGTAGGAAAGGAGGAGGAATGGCCCTGTATGTGAAAAACAACATAAAAACGAACCAAATAAAAGTGAGCGAGGTGAACATAGAGTCAGTTTGGTTACGCTACATTTGGCAATCATACAGTAGCTCGTGTAGGTGTGATCTAAAGACCCCCTGGACAAGTAGAAGAGCTAGATAATCTGCTGCTTGAGGAAATAGCCAAAATGGCAATGAAGGGGGAA
>RXON01005264.1:0-79768 GCA_009667805.1 Leptobrachium leishanense
GACTCTATTGCCTGTACCCTGTCTGATTTCATGCCACTGTGTTTATGTGCAAATAAACACTCTTTTGTTATTCTGAACCTGCCTTCATCACTGCATCCTGGGCTCACAACCCCAACCTGCTACACTACCCGCAGTCTAAACGTGACACTGGGGGAAGGTGCTTTAGAGAAATCGTTGGATACATTCCATGATATACATGAGAGATTTCAAACAGGAGATAAATTGGTAGAGATATGTATATTTAACCACTTGGCTGCTAAGGACGCGCTCAGCACGTCTTGCCAAGTGCTCCTCCTGTGCTATGGACACGCTGAGCGCGTCCTAGCAAAGGAGGCAGCAATTGGCCGGGATTCCGGCCGATTGCTGCGCCCCCCCCCCTCGTGAGGGCTGACATCTTGGATGTCAGACCGCCACTCCGGGACCCCGGCGGGGACAATAGATGTTATCGCGCTAGCATCTATTTCAGGCATCCCCGCGAGTGCAGAGGAGGTGCCTGAAAGAGAGGGGAGGGCCTTTGGACTGGGGGCTGGGGGCAGTGGTGAAAGTCTGGCACCATTTGGAAGGGCACAGCCTGCCCTTCCAAACAGTGGCTGACTTTAACCCCCTTGGGGGCCGGATTGCAATTCGGCGCCAAGACGTGCCGGATTGCGATCCTCTCCCGCAGCTGGCCGACATCTTGGATGTCGGCCAAGCTTCCGGGATCTCCCCCTGACGAACTGGCGTCATCGTGCATAGAACGATGACATCAGTTCTGGAGTTAACCCCTAGCTGCCACCAATGGTGGAGACTAGACCCTCCACAGGAGCTCCCCTGTCGGAATAACTCCAGTAGCCAATTAGGGCGTTCCACACCTCCATTCAATAATGTGTTGCCGCGGGCGCCGCCATCTTGCGCATGCGCTCTGATGTTTTCTGTGGTCCACGATGAATGGTGGTGACGCACTACCGGTCCTATGCTGTTCCCGCATGTCCAGTTTTTTATGTCTCTCTATGCGATACCAAACAAAATATCGACCTTTATAGATAATCGGCTATATTACGAAAACTAGAAAATCCGTCTACAATATCGCTTGAATGTCAGGCTCTCCGCCATTTGTATACCACGCATGGGATAAAAGACAACACCGGTCAGAATTCGATAGACTGGTGTGCTGTATACTAATGTGTGGATCATATATTCTATCCTACCCTACTATATACCCAGCAGCCACTCCGCTGTTATATATGCACAAACAGTATGCACGGCGCTATTAAAAACCGATGAGTATGTAACATTACCCATTTGGATATGCATCTAAAAAGGGGTCCCATGAGTTTACAATCTATCCCATGAGTTTACAATCTAAGGGGTCCCATGAGTTTACATTCTAGGTGGTCCCACGAGCTTACAATCTAAGGGGTCCTATTCCTCTTGAGTTTACAATCTGAGGGTCTTGTTCCTGTGAGCTTACAATCTAAGAGGGAAGAGGAACCTGCTCTGTCAGCTGCGCGCGCACCCATCAGAGCTGCTCAGTTGGCCCTCCTGTTGCGGATGGGAAGGCGACGGACGCGTTACAAACGTATTTATATAGCGAGATACTCTTGGATAGGACATTGAAAACCAAATATGTGGACATTGAATTCTGAGCTGGCGACAACAACAATAGACTCTCCTCCAGGCCGGCTTAACCAATTATATAAAATATAACCACAAACGCTCGCATGTTTAGATGTGAAAAGAAACACTTTACACGCTGTAAATTATTGAAAATTCTAATTTTATTGCATTTTTTGTTATAATATACAGACAGGACATGACGTATACATATAATAATGATATATTATGAATCTGCCGAGTCTGCCGGAAAGAACGATATATAATATGTCTGGGGGGGGGGGAAACACATGGATCCAAGATCCAATAAGACAGATGAGGACCATTACCTCAATAACCAATAACAAAAAAATGCTTTATTGTAAACACCTAGAAAACCACACAAAACCTCAAACACTGAATCAAAAATCAATAGAAAAAAAGTCATCAGGACCTGAAAACAAAGTCTAAAAGTGCCATCAGTCTGGACCACGGCAAATCAAATTCCAGAGGTGTCCAATAATACCAGTTCCACCTTTTTATAACCAAACCAAGGTACCAGATAATGATGTGTGCCTGGCTGAAGGCCACCTCATGTATATGTGACTGGGCTCTGTAGTTCCAAAAGAGTTGCTGCTTGCAAACAGGTGTGCACAATTGCCTCACGTTTAAATGTGGATACGATTTGCAGACGCCGATTGCCAGAAAAGAAGACAATCGGGCAAATGCAGTAACAATAACGTTCTATCAGTTGATCATGACAATTAATACACAGGACCATGGTCTGAATTCATGCAAACAGGTTTATTATGGCAGTTCATACACACAGAGCCTACAACTCAGGCGGGCTAAAATAGACCAGTTCAATCCCCCTAATTCGCCATAAAGTGCCCTTCTTTGATAATGATTATTACAGAGTAAATAGGTGTTCTTTATTCGCCCCATGGCGCAGAAGCTCAAATCAAAAGAGTTTCTTCATGTATTGGCACCTGCAAACAGGGGACCAAAGTTTAGACAGCACGTCCGACACGCGTTTCGCCTAAGTTTGCTCCTCAGGGACGTAGAGATACAATGTATGTTCTATTTTAGCCGGCCTGAGTTCCCTGAAACATGAAAGGTTGTCTCATCACTAAAACAAACTCGGGTGAGGAATGTTTCATCCTCAGAAATTGGTTCCAGCGTGTTAACTGCAAACTCTTTTCGTCTTGGTTTATCATTTGTCTCGAGTGTCTGTAACAACTGCTCTTTGTAAACGTACAATCGCGTGTTTTTGTGTAGGACTTTGTGCACTGCTGAACGTGGTAGCTCTGTCTGGCAGCAGTACGGATAGACTTTCTGGGAGAACAATCTACGGCTTTTCTTACTCGATCAATGTTTTCCTCCGATGCTCTTGGTCGTCCACTCCTCCCTTTATCGAACACTGTCCCTGTCTTCATAAATTTATTGTGCCATGCACGAATTGATGGACGTGACGGTGGATCTCTTCCATACTTAGTTCAGAGGTTTCGCTGAGTCTGCAGATCGGATTTTGTTTCAATAACCCATGATACACACTGTGTCTTCTCTAGAGGAGTCGCCATTTGTACAGGGTTCATTTAACAGAACCTCATTCATCAACAGGGTCCCTGAAATACACAAATGCAATGTGATAAAAACCTTGATAACCACCGAGTACATGGAAGAAATCTGATGAAGATCTCAGCAATTGCCTTTTTACAATTTCAAAAATGTATTAGACTTTATGGACACCCTGTATACTCTATAGGACATCCTTGTGAAAAATGATAATCATTTGAAATGGGAACCTGTTACTGAATGTTTCGAAGAAAAATACACAATTCTAAGTAAAACTGATTTTTTTTTTACATTTTCTCTGTTGTTTTATGAATAATATGACTATGTATAAAATACTGAGTTTGCTCCCAGAGTGCGAAATGAGAAGGTGAGTAATGGCAGTGGTATTGCTCATTTTATAGGTGAGAAATGGACAATGCCATCACTTCGGAACTGAAAATGAATGTAAAACCTTTTTTTTCTTCTTTTTGATTTTACATGGTTATGTTTGGTATCCATGCAAAGGCCAGACTCTGTCCTGTCCAATGACGCCTCACTTGACCTTGTGCGGAGTAATGATTAGAGACGTAGGGTTCCAAAGTCCTCCCAGTACTCCACGTTGCAATGCAGCAGTTTAGCATTTTGATGGGACAATGCATAATAACGGATTGTGCCATCACCTCCACACTTGTTGGTGACATGAGAAATGAGATAGTGCAGCATCATTTTTCACTTTATAATTGAAAAGTGAATAATAGTACTGTGCTAAAAAGAAAACGAAAAATGTATATTTATTGTTAACCAAAACCTGTTCATGTTTAGTATCATTGGGGAAGTCATGCTCTGGCCTTTTCAGTGATACCTCACATGACCTGGTAGCTGCTATTGAGTCAGAGATACACGGGTCCAAATGCCCATCAATGGAGACATTGTTGTCCTTTCTCTGGGCCTATTATGGGGCATGGGCCGGGAGCTGCTGCTCCAATAGCCCCTATGTTAATCCGGCCCTGAGCACAACAAAGTGTTAAAAGGTCTCTCTGGTCTATGTCCACGTTTGTGTGTACCACACTTTGGGTATATAGAAAGTGCCTCTATACGTCTATTAGGATCCTTAGATGTAGAGGACGTTCTAAACGGACTTCAGCCAGGTACTACAGATCCCAAATTAGGACTCTGTCATAACATAGTCAGGAAACAGCCCTTCGTGGATCCGTGGTGATAGGATAGAAGAGAAGAGTTTCTCAAACCAGCATCGCACCAGCAGATGCCAGGGTTTGATGCATTTGGGGCTGATTATTCAATGGCCAGTGCTGGGAGCGCTCACACCAGGGATTATAAAAATGGTTTGGTTTATCCCAAATTCAATAGAAGTCTGAGGAGAATCTCTGATCAGACACATCAGAATATGATCCATCAGACTCCAAACTTGACCCCTTCCCCCAAACAAGGGGCATTTTGAAAAGAAGGGAGGTTTCTTTTTTAGACCAGGGCCCCCAGATAGAAACATCCCAAACGAGAGGCCGTACAAACCCTACTCGGAGAGGGGGGAGGGGAAAACAAACAATACGGAGATAGACACGAAGATTGTTAACTTCTCCTCTTTTCCCTCGACTAAACACCACAAGACCCTTCTGAGCAAAGGTTTGTCCTTTGTCCCTTCACCCCCCAATGCGTTAAGGACATCAGTTTCTGTGCTAGGAAGTCGGCCTTAACATAAGTTTCATCTGAAAAAGAGAAAAGCAAACCCGATGAATTTAACTGAACAAGAATAGAATGTGAAGATCTGGTGTCATTACTGGAAGAGAATGAATCTACTCTTTCCTCGATCCCTAGATGCTCCTTGAAGAGCACTTTCACCCCCACTATTAGAGAATATCACCACGTTGAAACGTTTGTCAATGTGGTGACTGATACCATTGAATCGATCCATCCGTCTGACTCCCCTCCCCCGCCTCATCAGAACAACATGTCAAATCCTGATAAACGAGCTTTAAGAGATTTGGCTGGAAATAAAGATCTCATCATTAAACCCTCAGATAAAGGAGGAAATGTGGTGGCGATGGACCGCGCTCATTTTAGAAGATCGCACCACATACCAACGACTACCCAGGAATCCCTTGACTAAATTCCCTGTAGAATTGCAAGCTTTGCTCCAGAGCGGCCGAGACTTGGGTGTGATCAGTGAAAAAGCAAGGAAAGCGCTATTACCATCAGCACTAGCAGCAGCCACTTATTACTGTAAAGTAATGTAACAGACACAGAGCTTCAAAACAGAGCTGTGCTCCTGTAGATGTTTAATCTATAACTGAACACAAAATGGAGGGGGGGGGAGGTATCAGGAAGACTAACTACGGTGGTCAGGATGGCTCAAAAAGAAACATAGGCAAAACACAATACATTACATCTCCCTTCGTAAGTATAAAACAAACCCTTAACTAGCATAGTCACTTGGGATACAGGTATAGATATCGCAAATATTAAATCGGTGATATTTCTTTAAACTTCTCAATTTACATAAACAGAAAACTTGCATCCCTCAAAAGAACAAAGGAAAGGTTAGCACATTTTAAACGAGAATCAAACGATAACATATCATTCAGAACAGTGCACCATTGTACATAAGCAAGTGGAACTGGAACAGTTATTGGCACACTGCTGTCGCTATTCGCGTTTGCTACGCATGTCTCTGGCTACAAGGAAAGCCAGTCCGGAGGTTTCACAACTCTGCCAAGCCTGATGATGTACTGCCCGGTTGACGTCATTCCCTTAGCAGTCTGTGGTACTGGAGCTGATTCTTGCTGGGAGTTAGTATGTTCCACAGGCTCGGGCTCCTCGGCACTCACTGGCTCCATCAACTCAGCCCAATGATCATTGATAAGTCTGTGACGGGAGTCATTGGCATCTGGTGTGCTCTTACGAAGATGCTGGACGTTGCGACGGTATTCCTTATTTCCACTTTCTACAATATAGGATCGAGGGGCATCATGAGACCTCACTACTACTCCAGGCGACCACCTGTTACTGCCTGGGTGCGGCTGCATCTGAACTTCATCTCCAGGCTTCAATTCAGCACGGGGGCCACTTGCTCTTTTACGGTCATAGTAAAATTTCTGAATGCATTTGCTTCTGTCTAGGCGCTGTTTGACTTTGATGGGATCATAAGCTGCAGGTGCGAGCAGCAGACGAGCAGTAGGCAGGCTATTTCGGGGCCGCCTGCCCATCAGCAGTTGAGCAGGCAAAAAGCCTACAGAATCCAGTAGAGTTGTCCTGTAATCAAGCAGTGCAAGGTGTTTGTCTGACGCTTTGGCCCAAAGTTTTTTAACAGTCTGGACTGCACGCTCGGCTTCACCATTGGAATGTGGTGTGTGGGGTGATGAAGTTCTGTGAGTAATTCCATAACTTTGGCAGAACACCTTAAATTCCTCTGCTGCATATTGAGGGCCATTGTCTGTTCGAAGGATGACAGGGATCCCATGCCTGATAAACTGAGCCTTCAGCTTTTCTATGATACTGCGACAATGTAGATTCTTCAGCGTGTCCGCTTCGATGAACTTCGAGTAGTAATCCACCAGGAGAATGTAATGGGTCCCTTCGAACTCAAACAGGTCCGAGGCTACTTCTTCAAAGGGAAAACTGGGGGTTTCTGTTGGACGTAGGGGTTGTCTTGGCAGTTTATTCTGGAAGTCTGCACACTTGCCACAGTTCTTTACCATTTGTTCAATTACAGAGCTCATACCTGGCCAGTATAGGACCTCACGGGCTCTCTGCTTGCTCTTCACTATTCCCAAGTGGGACTGATGTATGAGCTTCAACATGTGAGCTTGCATAGAAGGGGGAACCACTATACGCAGGCCTTTGTACACAACGCCATCGGAGACAACAAGCTGGCTTCGCGAGTCCCAGTATGGTTGTAGTTCATTAGGGTGATCATGCCTGTGGTCTGGCCAGCCTTGCCGGATTATCCTTTGAAGACAGCTGAGCTCTTCTCTTGTGCAGTTCTTCAGCTCTGAGTATTTCTGCTCACTGACTGAAACAAAATGAAGCATGGAGACGCACTCTAAGCCTTCCATCTCAGGCTTGTTCACAGGTAACTGGGCTCTCGACAGCGTATCCGGCAGTTCCATATCTTTGCCCCGTCTGTACTTAACGGTGAGATCATACCACTGCAAGCGAAGGCGCATCCTCTGAATGCACATGGGGGTAGAGAGCAATGGCTTCCTAAAAATATCCTCCAGAGGCTTATGGTCATTGTAGACGGTTACGTGGTTTCCAAATATGTAATTATGAAACTTGACACATGCATGAACAATTGACAGCATCTCCTTCTCGATTTGTGCATAACGAGTTTCAGTGTCTGTTAGTGACCTGGACGAAAAGGCAATGGGGTGGCTGTCCTGCAACAATACTGCACCGAGGCCGTTGCTGCTGGCATCACAGAAAATTTCGACAGACTTGGATGGATCAAAAAATTGTAGCACAGGAGACTCAGTGCACATGTCTTTGAGTGTGTCAAAGGCTTGTTGTTGAGCTGACTGCCAGGCAAATTCCACATCAGTTTTAAGAAGCTGTCTCAGAGGTGCATCGACTTCGCTGAGATTGGGCAGGAATTTCGAGAGGTAGGTGACAAACCCTAAGAAGCGACGGACACCATCCTTGTCTTTTGGTGTTGGCATGGATTTCACAGCCTCTATTTTTGCAGGGTCTGCCTTCAGGCCATCTGCTGTTATCAGGTGTCCTACATAGGGCACAGAAGATTGCTTGACGTGGCATTTATCAAAGTTGAGACTCAGGTTGTAGCTTGTGGCTCTCTGAATTACTTTACGGAGAATCTCATCATGTTCCGGTACTGAAGGGGCCGCAATGAGAATGTCATCCATCACACTGATTGCGCCGCTAATACCCTCAAGCATTTCGTCCATAATACGCTGGAATATTTCAGGTGCACATTTTAGACCAAAAGGAAGCCTAAACCACCTAAATCTGCCAATGGGCGTGTTGAAGGTTGTCAGGAATGATGACGCTTCATCCAATTCTATTTGTAGGAACCCAGATTTTGCATCCAAAACAGAGAAAACTTTAGCACCAGGTATTGTAGAGACTACCTCCTCGATGGTGCGCATTGGGTAATGTTCCCTCTTAATGACTTTATTTAAGTCGCTCGGGTCAATACAGATTCTTATTTTGCCATTACGCACAGCTGCCACCATAGAACTCACCCACTCGGTTGGTTGGTTAACTTTGGTGATGTAGCTATCTTTAACCATCTCCTGTAGTTTCTCTAGTATCTTATTTCTCAGCGCAGCTGGTTGACGGTGGACAGGATGAACCACACCTTGTGCTTCAGGATCAATTTTGATTGTGTACTTGCCCGGCAAGGTTCCAGTAGTGCGAGTCAGTTCTGGGTAATCATCTAGCCCAACTGGCAGAGGTCCTGCTGTTGCCACTTAGATAGAGTGTCGTGTGTTGCTTTTCATAGTAGGCTGCAGCGCATGGAGCCGCATCACTAAACCTAAGGCTTCTGCTGTTGCGCCGCTAAGCACATTTTCTTGCAAAATGTCCACAATCTCAAATTCTGCTGGTATCTCTGTATTCTTGAATTTGATTAGAAGGTCCACCGCAGCTATGGGCTTCAGCCTGTGGTTAGAGTAGGACTTTAGCACTCGATTAGAGCGTTTAAGCTCACCTACATGCAGGAGTGTCTGATAATTACTTAAAGTCAATGTGTTGCACTTTGCACCAGTATCAATTCTGAATGGCACTTGCCGAGACAGGATTTCAATGTCCGCAGTCCATTTGTCATCATAGTGCTCATTCGTTTGTGTGAGATTTATGCCCAGTACCTCCTCATCCTCAGTTTCTGATTGCTGCTGCACACTAACTGTGTTTACTGACCTTTTGCGACACACTGCCACCCAGTGGTTTGGTTTGTGGCAGTACGAGCAGACAGAACCTGTCGCTGGACATCTGCCCTGGGTCCACTTATGCTGGGGATCTTTTCCACAATTTAAACAGTTGTATGTCCGGTAAGTATTCATGTCTTTCTGCACAGATTTTGGCTGATATTGTAGATAGGCTTTTTTATTTGCAGTTTGGAATTGTGTATTCACCTTTATTGCTTGCACTTGAGATTCTTCTTCTCTGATTATTGTAATTTGCTTCTGTGACAGTTCAAACTGTTGAGCAATTTCAATTGCTTTTGGTAGTGTTAGATCTTCCCCTTTGTCTAAGAGTCTCTCCTGGACGTGCTTTTCTTTGATTCCAGCGATTATTGTATCGATTAACATATCATCTGGATCAGCATACTCGCAATCCATTAGCAGGAGTCTTAATTCCTTCACAAAGTGGTCAAATCCCTCAGTGACTCCTTGTTTTCTCTGCTTAAAGCGGTGCCTGGCAATTCTCTTATTCTTTCTTGGCCTTATATAGCTGGCAAATTTATCGAGTACTTTAGATGGATCATCCTTCTCCCCTTCTCCCCAGGGTAGCGTTTTATATATCTCTCTGCCCTGCTCACCAATCCACGTTCCCAACCAACCTGTGCGCTGCTTCAGTGTTTGTTCTGAGAGCAGTCCATCAAACACAAAGGAGACGTGGCTGCGAAATCTTTCAAACTCTTGGTACAAGTCTGGAGCTTCCCAGTCAATCTTGGGGTGTTCAAACTGCGATAATGCCATAGTAAGCGTGAGATCTGTACCAGACAGACTTCTGACACCATGTAAAGTAATGTGACAGACACAGAGCTTCAAAACAGAGCTGTGCTCCTGTAGATGTTTAATCTATAACTGAACACAAAATGGAGGGGGGGAGGGATCAGGAAGACTAACTACGGTGGTCAGGATGGCTCAAAAAGAACCATAGGCAAAACACAATACATTACAATTACCGTCTGCCCAAGATCCACAAAAACAGTACAAACCCTCCCGGTAGAGCATTACAATATCCTATTGTTTATATTTAGGTTTCAGAACATCGTATAAACTTAACCCCTTCCACCCTGAATAGTTTCTACCGACTGAATAATAAATTCATACAGGCGCATAATGTCGTTGCCATTTTCTGGACGTAACAACTGAGAGAGAAAACTCATTGTGACGTGTGTCACTCTGGACTTGGGGTACATGGGCCTGGAAATGTATTTGGGAGGTGCAGGCCTCATGTTCTATAGTATTTCCCTGCCCTCTCTTATGCTGAAATCACTCTGTGCCTTTAGGGGGTGCAGTGTGTGTGTAATCTGTGTTATGTATGAATAAAGTTATTGTCTCTGTTGATATCTGCTGTATATTTGAATAGTTTTGTTAATGGGGCAGTGTTTGCCTGACAAAACAGATTATCTGCTGTGTTAGACTGTAATCTTGTTTACCATCCACGACTGTCATTGTCCTGTATTGTCTAGAAATGTTGCGCAAATGTTTAACTGTCCTAGTCTAATTATGTCCCAAATGAAGCAGAAGGAGCAGTAACATCAGAAACCCTCATAACATTTTCTAAGGGAGGTTTTGTATTTGTAAATATCACATGTTTGATTACATAAATATCTGTGCCTGTCCCCAATAAAACCAACTCCATTTTGACCCTGAAAACCTCTAGATCTGCAGCCTCGTCTTATTTCTGTGGGATGTTAGCAACGTTCTCTACATGTTCTGGTAGGGATGCACCGATACTAGTATCGGTGCTGATACTGCCGTTTGCAAGAGTACTTGGTACTCATGCAAATGGCCCGATACACCCCCCCTGATACTGGAAGCCAGCGCTGGGTCGGCTTGCCGTTATCCACGGGGCTGGGGAAGCTGGCCGCGTGCGTTCCCCTCCGGCGGCAGCGATACTCACCCGCCTGAAGGTCTGGTCGCGCTGCTGTGATGTGTTCATGTGGCTGCCGGGCGCATCTGTGACGCTGCCTCTCGGCTGGAGGCAGCGTCACAGATGCGCCCGGCGGCCACGTGATCGCATCACAGCAGCGTGACCGGACCTTCAGATGGGGGAGTATTGCTGCCGCCGGCGGGGAACGCTGGCCGCGTGCTTTTCATACACGCGCCCAGCTTCCCCAGCGTATAGGTGATCGCTGGGGGCATATCCATACGAGCTGGAGGCATATCCATATGAGCTGGGGCAATATCCATATGAGCTGGGGCAATATCCATGAGAGCTGGGGGCAAGCTACATGTGAGCTGGGGGCATTCTGTATATTTATATCTCGGGGGGGTATATACATGTGAACTGGGGGCATTTTTATATGAGGTCTGTTCTTATTGGAAAGTGGTCACATGACATAAAATAAAAGTATCGGTACTTGGTATCGGTGAGTACTTTTAAAAAGTATCAGTACTTGTACTCGGTCTTAGAAAAGTGGTATCGGTGCATCCCTATGTTCCGGTCCTTAAGCTTCATCTAACGTACTGGAGGAAGGCACAAGAGTTTGCTGGGGAGAACACGGGGGTCCGGCTAGGAAGCGGTATTGATCTGTTACACTCATTAAATCTAACGGGGGAGTTTCTTTTTCTTAACCACTTGTACGCGAAGGACATGCAGAGAGCATCCTCTCGTTTCACTCTCATGCGAGGAGGATGTTCCCTGCTCAAGCCTCCCTCCCACCGATACTCCCCACTCCGTCTGGGGTCCCACGCAGATGTGATTTCCTTGAAGGTTTTTTTTTCTGTAGTTTGGTGCTCTTAAGCAGACCTCGGGACCCTGGGACCTCTTGGTGTCTCTAGGTGCCTACATGAATTTTCATAACATGGATGGAAAGCCGTGCTCGTTGCATCAATCTCGTTACAGTAGTGTCGCTTTGCTTGATCGTGGTCATCTGTGTTGGCCCAACCTCTTTCCATCTGTCTCTCTAGTCATGGTGGAGCGAGCGGGTTCAAATCACAGCACTTCACTGACTGTTTGCGCCGCCGTGTCAGTGTGTGAGCTCAGGCTGCTCAGCAGAGCGAGGAATAGTCTACTTAGTGCCTTATAAAGAAGAGCAAAGTTTTTTTTTCAGTAATCTGGGATTCAGATCGGCGCTCTTCAGCAGACTTTGGGGAGCCCGAACTATCTCTGGTATGCCTCTGGGCCACTTGGGTCTCTGGGGGGGATCCTGGGGTCCCTCTAGGGTTTCAAGGGGGCCACTGGTGCCTCTCTGTGGCCAATTTGCTGATGTCTCTGGAGCTTCTGGATGCCTATGTCTCTGGGGCCTCTCTAAGTGCCTACATGAATTTTCACACATGGATGGAAGGGAAAGCAGTGCACGTTGCGTCACTCACGTTAGAGTAGCATCGCTTTGCTTGATCCCCAGGCTGGCCCGTTATCCTGGTCATCCGTGTGATGGTCCCCGATTTCCATCCAACTAACTGTTTGCGCCGCCGCCAGTATCAGTGCGTCAAGTCAGGACAGGAGGCTGCTCTGCTCTCCAGAGGAAGAATCGTTGGCCCATGTGGTGCTGAGGCAGTCAGGGTGCGGCCGGATGAGAACCGCCGGCACCAAGACGACGATGTGGTGGGCACATGTCCAGCATGGCAAAAAAAACGAGAAAGGGGGCGGCGCTCACGTAGATACTAGGAAGGATTAGAGGTAACGTTCCATATATAGAAGAAATTTAGAGAGTCCCAGTTATCTCATTTCTTTCTTAGGAAGAGGGAATTCACAAACTTAAATAAAGGGGAAAACTGCGTTTGCTAAAGTCCTAAGTGGTTCTAGTCAGTCCTGACAGGCGTATTAATTCCCAGCAGGGAGAGAGTTAACAGTACTCTGCCTCTTCAGTCTATCAGAGACCAGAGAATTCAATCATAGCCGTCATAGTTCATCCAATAAGGGACAGGTAACAATGGTAATGCACCTTTTCTGTATAGAAGGTCTGTGGTTAGCCTGGATACATTCGGGAATAAAACCCACAGATCCGTCCAATATTGGTTTCGTCGCGCGCCGTGGTGGCGTTTAAGCCAGAAACTCAAATCCAGCAATGATCGTTGAGCTTTGTCTTAGCGGAATCCGTTGCGCTCAGGCAGTTCAGTAGTTGGGAGTGTAGTGGGACCGTCAGGGCTTCTCTTTGATAAGAGCCTTCTCCACTTAAAGACAACCGCCGGATGCTTGAAAGAACAGACGCTGCAAGCCAGTCTCGGCAGGGGAAACCACCTCTCAGGAGATCCGCCGAGTCTCCCAATCGCGTTCCCTATATTCACCTCCTTAAAGAATCTTGGGTAGGAGTGAAATGGTGCAAATAGCTTAGGAAGGTGTGTTTATTAAAACTCCTTAAACAAAGGTGACAGTAAAACCAAAATACACAATAGCCACACGCGTTTCACGCCTGAAATAGCGCTTCATCAGTGGCAAAAAGTAAAGGATTGAAGGAGCTTGTTGAAACTGCTCTTTTATATAGCTCACTCTAGCCAGGGGCGGACTGACAGCTAGTGGGGCCCCCGGGCAATAGGAGATAGTGGGGCCCCCGGGCAATAGGAGATAGTGGGGCCCGGGCGATAGGAGATAGTGGGCCCATTGTGTCGCGCCCACAGGAGGTCAAACAAAAAAAACCAAACCCGACTCATAACCGACATGTACAATACTGTGTTGAAGAATGAATTTATACAAAACAAATTAAAAATAATGATTTTAACGAGTTAAGAAAATCCACTCGGGCACAACATCGAATTGGCAGAATCCATCATCATCCTCCAGACTTACAGATGGCCAAAGCTCTGCTGCAGCAGCCATCACCTACTCATTGCAGCTAAGGCAGTGCCGTGGCACAGAAGGTCCTTGTGGCACACGTCAGAAGCTACCAATCACTTTTTAAAACTCACAGTAATGTGCAGTGTGTATGAGCATATCACAGAGCTCCACAGCAATAAAACTCACAGTAATGTACAGTGTGTATGAGCGTATCACAGAGCTCCACAGCAATAAAACTCACAGTAATGTACAGTGTGTATAAGCGTATCAGAGCTCCACAGCAATATAATGCACAGTAATGTGCAGTGTGTATGAGCGTATCACAGAGCATCACCAGCAATAAACCTCACCTTTTTTTTAAGTTTTTTTTTTCAGTAACAGCCCTTTTTATTATCATTCATTGGATCTTATATGTAAATTCCAGGCATTTCCGTTCAGTAGTTTTTTGCAAACAGTGTTTCAATTTTGACATTTTCCAGTGTATTGGTTTTTTGGGGGTTTTATCCCCGTTCGACTGCTTGTTGGCTTTTTCTGGCGGCTGCTTTGCGCTGTGATCGGCGGCTCGTCGGCTTTTCCCAACATGTTTGACGTTGTTTTTGCGGCGGTTCCGGCAGGTTTTTGGTGTGTGTTCTGTGGGTTTGCGGCGGGTTTTCCCTGCACTCCAGAGACCCTGCGGTGCATTCTGAATTCACCGCAGGGTGGGGAACTTTGATTCCCCGAAGTGCGGGGAACGAGAGAGAGCACCGAAATGTCAGTCACATATTGGTGTTCTCTGAATAACCTCCATAGTGATGTTGGGTATGATTGGAAAGGCCAAATATACTGTGTGTTGTACAAGGAGTGAGGCTGCGTATATGTCTGGTGTGCTATATGGAGGCATGGAAGCTGTGTGTATATATTGTGTGTTATATGGAGAGCGAGGAATGAGGTGTATATGTACCCTGATATATAGACTGTATACATTTATGCTCAGTGTGTTTAGATCGAGAAAGGGGCTGTATATATATCCTGTTTGTATATAAAATGAAAAAAGGGGGGACCTGGCACTCAATTCCTGTGCACTGTGGCGTGGGTGGTAAAACCCACAACAAATACTAGAGGCCCAGGTGCTGAACTCCCTGATGAAGAATATACAGAAAAATAAAGAATGGTGGGAGACACTCCGGGACTAAATAAAATATTAATTTATTGTTGACATAAGTAAAGTTCCGACGTTTCGGCCCAAAAATAGCGGGCCTTTTTCAAGGTATACATGACAAAATTAAATAGCAACTTTTATAGACAATAAAAAATGGAGATACTCACCCCACCTCGCCCCAACGTGGAGTGCCCCGCGCACTCCGGGAACCCGGAAAACGCCAGCGCATACACGTCATCAGGCTGCAACTACTGGCCGCGTTGCCCTGCACAACCAGCTCAGTGTGTTTAGATCGAGAAAGGGGCTGTATATATTTCCTGTTTGTATATATATATATATATATATAAGGGGTTGTATATACAGTGTCAAGAAAAAGTATGTGAACCCTTTGGGATTACGTGGAGTTTTGCATGAATTGATCATAAAATGTGCTCTGATCTTCATCTAAGTCACAACAATTTGAAAAACACAGTCTGCTTAAAATAATACAACACAAACATTATATGTTTTCATGTGTTATTGAACAGAACATGTAAACATTCACAGTGCAGGGTGGAAAAAGTATGTGAACCTTTGGACTTAATAACTGGTTGACCCTCCTTTGGCAGCAATAACCTCAACCAAACGTTTCCTGTAGTTGCAGATCAGACCTGCACAACGACCTGGAGTAATTTTGGACCACTCCTCTTCACAAAACTGTTTCAGTGTAGCAATATTCTTGGGATGTCTGGTGTGAATCGCTCTCTTAAGATCATGCCACAGCATTTCAATCGGGTTGAGGTCAGGACTCTGGGCCACTCCAGAAGGCGTATTTTGTTTTGTTGAAGCCATTCTTTTGTTGAATTACTTGAATGCTTTGGGTCATTGTCCTGTTGCATCACCCATCCTCTGCGGAGCTTTAGTTGGCGGACAGATGGTCTTACGTTTTCTGCAAAATGTCTTGATAAACTCTGGAATTCATTTTTCCATCAATGACAACAATCCGTCCAGGCCCTGAGGCAGCAAAGCCGCCCCAAACCATGATGATCCCTCCGCCATGTTTTACAGTGGGGATGAGGTTTTGATGTTGGTGTGCTGTGCCTTTTTTTCTCCACACATAGTGTTGTGTGTTTTTTCCAAACAACTCAATTTTGGTTTCATCTGTCCACAGAATATTTTGCCAGTAGTGCTGTGGAACATCCAGGTGCTCTTTTGCAAACTTCAAACGTGCTGCAATATTCTTTTTGGACAGCAATGGCTTCCTCCGTGGTGTCCTCCCATGTACTCCATTCTTGTTTAATGTTTTCCTTATTGTAGATGTGTCAACAAAAATGTTAGCATGTACCAGAGATTTCTGTAAGTCTTTAGCTGACACTCTAGGATTCTTCTTTACCTCATTAAGCATTCTGCGCTGTGCTCTTGCAGTCATCTTTACAGGACGACCACGCCTAGGGAGAGTAGCAACAGTGCTGAACTTTCTCCATTTGTAGACAGTCTGTCTTACCATGGACACATGAACATTAAAGCTTTTGGAGATACTTTTGTAACCCTTTCCAGCTTCATGCAAGTCAACAATTCTTGATTGTAGGTCTTCTGAGAACTCTTTTCTGTGAGGCATGGTTCACATCAGGCAGTGCTTCTTGAAACCAGTAAACCCAAAACTGGTGTGTGTTTTTAAAGGGCAGGACAGCTTTCAGCAACACATTCAATAATATCACACTGATTGGACTCAAGGTTGGCTCACTCCTGGCTCCAATTAGCTCTTGGAGAAGTCATTACTTCAATGAAAATCAATGAAAATCTAAACAATAACATATCAAACCCTAGAAACGTTTGGAGAACCATAAGTAACATACAAGCACCCCCAGTCCACTCCCAGCCAGCTGCTGTCAAAGTAAACAACCAAACCCTGCAACACCCCCTAGATGTAGCAAATGCCTTTAATGATTATTTTGTTGGATGTGCCACCACTTTGATTGCCAAGCTAGGAAATGACATGCAATCAGAGAGGCCTCATGCAGGTCAGGCCCCCCCAACTGTGCAAAGTCCCTGTATCAGACAGGAATTCAGTTTTAGACCAGTGCCTGTCAGTGTCATTACTAAACTTCTCCGTAACCAAAAAATGAAATACCAGTCTGGACCTGATCAAATACCAGCAATGCTGCTGAAAATCAGTGCGCCTGCAATTGCAAATCCTGTTGCAACCCTAATAAATGAGTCACTGGCAACTGGATACATACCCAAGCTCTGGAAGACTGCGAGAGTGGTACCTATCCATAAAAGTGGTGACAGTACTTTGGTATCCAACTACCGTTCGATATCGTTGCTCCCTGTAATGTCAAAAGTCTTGGAAAAATGTGTCTACACACAATTACGTGATCATTATCAATATTGGAACTACTTAACCCCGGATCAATCAGGCTTTCGTCCAAATCATTCAACTACAACCGCCCTTCTAAAAGTCTGCAATGATATCAAGGCTGGGATGGAACAAGGAAACCTAACTGGAGCCATCTTCCTTGATTTTGCCAAGGCCTTTGACACGGTAGACCATGGCATCTTGTTAGAAAAACTTAAAAACTCTGGCATTGGTGATCGCACGCTAACCTGGTTTCAATCATATGTATCCGACCGATCACAATATGTGTCAATTTCTGGCAGCTCCTCCCTCCCCCTCCCAGTCACTTGCGGTGTACCCCAAGGCTCAATACTAGGCCCCCTGCTGTTCACAATATTCATAAATGATCTGCCCAACGTCTGCAAAGCCTCAACTGTACATATGTACGCAGACGACACTGTGATCTATACCAGCAAACCAAATCTCCCGCAGCTGGAGGCCGTGCTGCAAGAACAATTCACAGAGGTAGAAAAGTGGATCAAAAACAACAAACTTTTTTTAAATACTGACAAAACTGTAACAATGCTCTTTGGAACAGCACCTAAACTACACAAATTGCAAAATCCCCATCTATGTGTCAGGACAAAATCAAATGGCACGCTGACCACAGTCACTTCTCTCAAATATCTAGGTATGTGGTTGGACCCTAATCTATCCTTTGGCCCCACATCGAAAAACTCTCATCTAAACTTTACCCCAAACTAGGTGCCCTGTACAGAAACAAATCCTGCCTGAGTCCCGCGGTAAGAAAGCAGATTGTACAGCAAATGCTTATGCCGGCTATTGATTACGGAGATGTAGTGTATGCAGCCGCCCCGCAAACACACCTTCATAAACTTACTACATTGTATAACTCATTGTGCCGCTTTGCGCTACAATGTAACTACATGACCCACCATTGTGACATGTTAAAAGAGCTAAACTGGCCATCGCTGGAATCCAGACGCATCCTTCACCTTTCCAGCCTGGTGTTTAAGAGCATCTCTGGGAAGCTGCCACCCTACCTGAATAGACTGCTTCCCCCAGCAGCTCCCTCATCCTATAACCTCCGATCCAGGACCAGCACCTTACTTGCAATACCACAATACAAAAAGACAGTGGCTCGGTCCTCATTTTCCTACAGAGCACCACAATTATGGAATAACCTCCCAGACACCATCAAATCTTCCCCCAGTCTTAAGTCACTCGAGCTCCTTACTAACATACCTCAATACAGAATGCACCTGTAAACATGTAACACAGTGACTATATTTCCTACATATTTTTCTGTTAATCTGTATATTTGTGTTGTTTTTTTAATATCTTGCATTGTATTACTTTGTATTTCTGTAACTGTAACACTTCAATGTTCTTGAACCCAGGACATACTTGAAAACGAGAGAAATCTCAATGTATCCTTCCTGGTAAAATCCTTTATAAATAAATTAGGGTTCACATACTTTTTCCACCCTGCACTGTGAATGTTTACATGTTATGTTCAATAAACACATGAAAACATATAATGTTTGTGTTGTGTTATTTTAAGCAGACTGTGTTTATCAAATTGTTGTGACTTAGATGAAGATCAGAGCACATTTTATGATCAATTCATGCAAAACTCCACGTAATCCCAAAGGGTTCACATACTTTTTCTTGCCACTGTATGTATACCCTGTGTATTTATATAGAGAATGAGGCTGTATATATTATGAGACCTGGAGCAGATATGCTATACACGTACAGCCTCATACTCTATATAAATACACAGGGCACATATAATCAGCCTCGTTCTCTATATAAATACACATAATATGTAACCTGTACATTTATATAGAGAATGAGGCTGTATAAGTATAGCACATCTCCAGGTCTCATGTGTTGAAAGGCTGTGGCTGACCACCGTGCATGTCCCTTTAAACCATTAACCCTTGCTGTGCTCTGTCTGGGAACTGAGTGTGGAGATAAGAGCTGCAGGAAGTCTGACAGAACAGAAGGATTAGGCTGAGCGTCCACTGGCACCGTAGTCGGACGACCAATGCGTTCGTCAGACCATGGACGACGTCAGATGTCCGACTAGGTCTGACCAGGGTCTTCCACTGCAAGCGATCCGTCGGAACAACTACGGACGATCATATAGATTTCAGGTGGAGTGCAGAGACTGCCAAAACCAGAATAAACTGGCTTTACATATAAAACACCGTTCATTCTGCTTCTTTAAACACTGCAGTCCTTTGTGGGACAATGGGTGAGACAGAATACAAATATACATACAAGTACACACAGAACAGTAGCAGAGAGGACCCAAGAGCTTACAATCAACCAAGGAGCCTTCCCTGCCCTACCCCTCCACAAACAGGGCTAGTCCCACACATCTCACATACATATAGTTTATTTTAAAAGCTTTTATATCTCCCCTGATCAGTTTCTCCACATCCATCTTCTCTGATCTGCTGAAATACATGCCATGCAAACGAGTGATTTGGTTCTGATCGCCCATCTGATGCCGTCTTTACCCGTCGCTGGAAGACGGACGTCGGACGCAACGGACGATGGTCCATTCACCTGCATGTTGTTGGATCGGACGGACGACGACGGACGATATCTGATGATCGCACAAATACGGTGCCAGTGGACGCCCAGCCTAATAAGTCTGGCTTATGGTACCCCCCCCCCCCAGGGAGATTGTTGTATATATTTAAGTCCAGCACTCAAATGGTTTGTGTTAGTAAGGCAGAAAGGAGTTAATGATCCTGGGCACAGCAGTCCTCCCTTCTGCGGCCGTGCCCCCCCCCCCACACGCATACCTTCTCTGTTAAATTCTGTGCTCAGTGAAGCGTCCCTCTCCCTCCTTTCTGGGCTGCTCTTCCAACGGCCTCTTCCCTGCAGCTCCCAGCCACCTCCTCCACACCTCTGTGTGCTAAGTGTTTGGCGGCGGCTTTGAGCTTCCGGCACAGGGGGAGCTCACGCTGATCCTATCAGGTTCCTATCCTTGGTCACATTGTTGCCAGCGTTCTGAGTTGTGCCGCCCACAATCACGTGACACATCAGGAAATGAATTGTCCTGCTCTTCCGTCCCAGGCCAGCCTTACAGTGATCGCGGGCGCCGGCAGCAGACAGTGCAAGGACCTTGTGTACGTGAGCAGACACCTTGTCAATCCCTGATCCGGGCCCCCCACCACCGGGGCCCTCGGGCAGTGCCCGATGGGTCAGTCCGCCCCTGACTCTAGCTATCAATGTGGAGTCCAATTGAAGATTTGCATTAGTAATCAGGACACTAATTGAAAGTCCACAATGGTCAATCATCACGCCCAATTATCAGCGCGCGAGTCTAGCAATACTAGACTATGAGAATCTCTCTCAATTAGTTGGAGAGCGATCTATCTAATAAAGGGTTGGATGAAGATTATTACCCCGTCAGTTCCTTCATTTCTCATGAATTAAAATATATACAGAAATATAAAACTACACCTTAAGCTTTAACTGTTAAACAGCCTGGCAGCACAAAGACTAAATGCAATCATTCTGCTTACTCTCTTTCATAAAAAACAGTTTGCTTAACATATGAACAAACAAAATACTAATTCTATTAACTCCTTCATTTCTCTCTTCTCATTTTCATGTCCAGCATGCCCTCTCTGACATCAGAGGGGACTACCGGGTGCCATCTTGGATTCTCTAGCAGCTGGGCCTAAAAAAAAAACAGACTCCACCTGCCGGCCCGAATACGTAACGCAGGCGCTGCAGCACAAAACTAATTATCGTGCTGCCTGCGTGGATGATGCAAATTTGGCAGCCGCGAGGCCCTGTAGGTGCGAGGCCTTAGGCGGCACCTAATTTGCCTAATTAAAGAGCTGCCACTGGCTTATGGTATTGATAATCTTGCAATTCAATGTGGCTTTAGCTTGAATAACCTGGAGCAGTGGTTTCCAACCCTGGTCCTCAAGTAGCCCTAACAGGCCAGGTTTGCAGGATATGTGAAGCACAGCACAGGGGATGTGATTTGTTAGTCAGTGATTGCAGGATTCAGTCTGCATTTCCACAAGGTAATCCTTATAATCTGACCTGCTAGAGATGTCCCAAGGAACACATATATTGCGTAGCCCCCAGCTCGGGATAGTCCTGACCCTCCCTTCCCCCATTTCCTGGCCCGTTTCGCACAAAACCAGAGAGGCTACAGTACAGTCTAACTTCTTATTGATAGGTTTGGTTTACTGTATGATCACTCATGTAGATGTTCGATGAACAATATTTGTATTGTAACCTTCTCAATAAAAACCCTTGTTTAAAAAAAAAAATCTAGCCTGCTAGAGGTACGTGAGGACCGGAGTTGGGAACCTGGAGTATTGATATTATCAAGGAGTCTCCCCCTAGAGGGCATTCATAGGTTTGCAGACACATAGGTATGTAAGTCTGCTACGTATAATTTAACTCTATTTTAATCACATACCGGAATGAACGGGGTTACCCCACCATGTTTATTATTGTCCTTACTATTAGTACTTATATGATCTAATGAAGTTTTGTTTTATTGTTAAACCCCCACTGCTTGTGTACTAGTATTACACACAATCCTTATTTTCTGTTTTGTGTTTTATTGCACAGGTGACATTCTATCACAATACAAGCTTGGATTCACTGAGCTCTTCCGAACGACCCATTTTGGTCACAATTGTTTGTAAATGCAGACTGCGGGGCTGGGGGCTCGATTTTATAAACCAGAGGCAAAGGCTCGGCTTGAAACACCTGAATTCAGTAATGTAATGTGGGGTCCCGTACCCACGTGCACAAAGCTCCCCTTGCTGTCAGTGTCCCGAAGCAGAACTGATTCTGACCCAAACCCACCCAGTCAATAGCCGGAGCTCTTTACAGAGTGAAAACAAAACTGGGAATGACTTTATTTAGGGTTTCCAATTACAAACACAGACAGGGGGATGTGCAGAATACAATGGTAAAACACGCCCCAGCGTTTCCATATTGAATAGCCCCCCCTTCCCACACATACGCCCATACGCAGAGAAATCTGGTTTAAACCAGATTGGGGGGGTTGGATGGAATCAGGGGAAACAAAGGAATCCATTGTTTACAGATGCACATAAGGGAAACAACACAGTGTATACAACATGACACTACAATAAACACATAAGGGAATAATAATGTAACAGGGACATCAGGGGGATGGGACACAGGAAACACAAACAATCTGCACCCAGAAATGTAGGTACAGGGTGTCTTCAACATAGAGCAGGGCAGGCCCGACCATGGTGTGGGTTGGAGCAACGGCTCCATGCGGCAAACTCCATGGGTTGGCCGCTGCCATATTGCTTAGCAGCGCCGGCGGCAGCATCTTGGGGCAGTGCTGCCGGCTAACTGTGCTACACACATCCAGCCAGTCGGTCCAGGAGTGGAAGAGCAGGATCAAGGCGGATGCTTCTCAGGCTGCGGCAGCTTGTCTCTCCTCCCACAAGTTGGATATTTTCTCATTTTTGGAGCCAGCCTGCCTGCTGAGTAATCAGGTCTGCTCAATGAGACTGGAGACTCTCCTTCCTATGCCAGGGGGAGTTTAACCACAGCACAGGGTGCAGGGATCCGGGTGCACAGCAATGTGACTGGGCTGAACCCCATCCTTAGGGGAATAAACTGCTAATCAAGGGTTAAATGAGGATCTCCCTTCCATTAAACTGAGACTGCCTGATCCAGCAGGGCAGCCGTATTACTTATCCAAGTGTATAGCATGGCAGCACTTATCTTACACTGCCCACAGCATGGGCACTTGAGCTGTGCCCAAGATCTCCTTAAATCACCCAGCTGCTGCAGACATTGATTTTAATCTCCTTTTCTTCAAATATCTAATACATGTATATACATTTTATATTCCTTTTTACTTTATTATTTATGGTTTTATCTATTATTGTGACTTTATATTCTATGTAATGTTTATGTGGGAGACATCAGTGCATGGGCATCCTCTGTGCCAGCTGTGAGAGTAGGGGTGACATTAGTGAACATTTGAGAAAGGAAAAGTACCACAGTACATTCGGGAGCGCAAATTGATTCGATTGAAGAAGCTTACAGACTCGGTAAGGGAAACGCGTCTCGACGATTCCCCCACCTTTTTAAGTATGTTTTAAAATAAAGCATCTTTTTATTTAACCTCTCCACGCCTTTATGTTAAATGCCCCACCCTATGCACATTGCATACCCATTTACCAAACCGTGATCCATCCATCCACCTATTGGAATACACCAACTCATCCAGCTAGAGGTTGGGACCCCCTGGGAAGTGGTCCACTGCTGTCATTACGGAACCACCTTTTTAGGAGGTTCTGAAGCATGTGAGTACCTCTCCATAGACACCTATATGTTCCTCTATCTGTTACGGTATAACACTATCACTTGTCTCTTCCGAGGTCGTTTTCGGTGTATATACACTGTGAAGCAATCGATCGAAGTGAACAGAAAAACAGAAACCAGCATGACCAAAGGGTGGAGTCCCCCATAGAGACTCGACTGCGTATGGTATTGAGCTATCTAGCTCTACACTTGTGAGTTTTTTTCCTATTCAGCTTTCAATTTACGAGTCACATGATATTGCCCAATGCTTTTTTCCTTTCTTTTTTTCCCTTCTCTGATTCGGTACCTCCATCATTTAACGGGAGAACATTTCGAACTATCTTCAAAAGAGATTCCTCTCGGAGATTCCTGAGATTCCATAATCTTAAAGAGGACTAAGACTTATTTGCGCTCCCGAATGTACTGTGGTACTTTTCCTTTCTCATTTCTATATATGGGTGAGGGATACACTCAACGGTGAGCTGTAGCACTCGCACATTCCATTTTTCATCAATCACCGTGTAATAGTAGCGCCTATAGCACTTTTTGATCCTTTGGGTCATCTATTTTTCTATTATCCATTAGTGAACATTTGTCTACAACAGGGCTCGACAAAACGGTGCCAGGTCACCATGGCGACTAGAAATGATGTCCTGGCGCCTGGGTTTGGATACATATACCCCCCCCCCTCATGGGGGAGCACTCGCTGGGTCCTCCGGCCACGCTCTCCCGAGATCTTCGAGGTCAGGTCGCGACTCGAGAGCTTGAACTAGAGTTTTTTCGGTTTCTGTTAACCACTTGGCTGCAACGGACACGCTGAGCACGTCCTAGCACAGGAGGCAGCGATCGGCCGGTATTTTGGCCGATTGCTGTGGGCCCCTGGTGTGGACTGACATCTTTGATGTCACCCCAGCATCCGGGACCCAGGACGGCAGGAATAGCATCATCGCGCCGGGAGCGATGACGTCTATTCCAGGCCCCCCCCCCTTCTGCCAGTACGGGGAAGGTGCCTGAAGGGGAGGGGGGTCCATGGGCATTCGCAGGGTGCGGCTCCTGGAACTTTTGGACCGCTGGGGGTCCGTTTTATAATTAAAAACTATTTTAAAACGTTTTTGTTTTTTTTCCTTCGGCCTGCAGGCTGCCTGTAGTGTACTGCGGGGGGGGGGGGTCTGCCCCAGTGACTGACAAGTTGAAAGAGGGGGGGGGCGTATGGCCGGGAGTCTCAGCGCAGCCGCAGATTGCTCGCACGTGGCAGGCTGCCTGCAAGACGTTCTGGCCGGGTGTCATGTGGTGTGGTTGGGGGCTGAATCTTCTGAGCTGCTGTGTCTCCGGCCAGAAGCAGGGAACTGGCCCTGTATATCCCTGTGACAGGCAGCATGTCATCATGCTGCCTGCACTATAGGGATTGATACTGTATGGCAGCACAGAGGTGCAGTAACCCCTGCCTGTCATGTGACCAGAATCAGGACCCTGCTGATACCAGAGGCCTGTTCAATACCTCAGCCGCTGCAAGTGCTAAGTTAGCAACTTGCCATTGAACGCCGTTCAACCGCTCAGCTCTCAGCAGTGCTAACCTAGCACTTGCAGCGACCCGAGGAGATGCTGAGTGTGACGTTTTAAAGATGGCCGCCGCCATGAAGCAAGTAACAGTGCCGTACAGCAAGATGGCCGCCGCCTCGAAGCAAGTAATAATTCCGTACAGCAATGTTAATTTTGAGGTTTTTGTTCACCAAAGCACAAAATATTTATTTATTATTTCCCCCTGCACATAGACATATATTACAGTTCAATTTATATATTGTTTCAGAAGTAAACATAACGTTTATTCATTAAAAACTATCATTTTGTGGTGTGTGCGTACAAAACGGATTGTGCTGACTGCTTCTCTTTATTATATTTTGTCCGAGTGATCCGAAAAACAATCTGAATTTTTCATTAAGAAATCGTCGGCCATTTTGGATTCAAAATTCGCATCCAAAGGGTTCAACGACACTGCTGCAGCAAACTGAATTGCTGCGCTGCAGCAATTCAGCAGCTGCTGAGGTATTGAACAGGCCTCAGGAGACAGCCAGGAAGAGGAGCAGCTGGGAGAGTTGGAAGCAAGAGGCAGGTGACTATGGGGGAGGGGGAGGTTTGTCCACCTATCTGTCTGTGCTTCTGTGTGTCCCTTTATCTGTCTTTCTCCTTGTTTATGTGTCTGTCTTAATGAATATGTTCATCTGTCTGTTTTACCATCTCTCCTAATTAATCTATTTCTCTAATTTTCTTTCTTTCCCCTCATTAATGTCCTTCTCCCTTTTACTTTTTCTCCCCCCCCTCTCCTTTGGCATTTCCTCTCGCACTCTGTCACTTTCACTCTCTTTCTAACCCTAATTTCTAAATAAAGCACATTACTGTGAGTTTTATTGCTGTGGATTCTGTGATACCCTCATACACACTGCACATTATTGAGTTTTATTGCTGAGGATTCTGTGATACCCTCATACACACTGCACATTATTGAGTTTCATTGCTGAGGAGCTCTGTGATACATACACAACGCACATTATTGTGAGTTTTGTTGCTGTGCAGCAATGTGATGTGCGATGTGTAGGAGTGTGTCACAGTGCTGCCCAGCAACAAAACTCACAGCAATGTACGGTGTCTATGAGCGTGTCACAGATCTACACTGCAAAATATGCTCAGACACCGCACATTATTGTGAGTTTTGTTGCTGTGCAGCACTGTGATTCAGTAATGTGCAGTGTGCATGAGTGTATCACAGAGCTGCACAGAAATAATACTCACAGTAATGTGGTGTGTTAGTGTATCACAGAGCACCATCATTGGTTTTCTTATTTTATTTAATTTATGTTACATCATATGACCCCCTACCATCTATAGTTCAGGAGATACCGGGGTCCAAACAGCCTCCTGTATCTCTCCCATAGGAAATTCCTGGTCGGAGGAGTAGTCCCAGTTTTTATTCTTCTATCAGACTTGCATCATGTTTCGCAGCCTCTGGATTACTACGCAATATTTTATGACTGTCCCCTTCATAACATTGTCAAAAGGGCAGAATATGGATGCCAATAAAATTTTGCCCCCCCTTGGAAAAATTTCTGCAGATGCCCATGGGGGGGGGGTTCTTTGGACCTCTCTCCCTCCCGATCTGCTTGGGGCACAAAAGAAGGCAGGCACCGCTTTGAAGGGCAGAGCCTGCCCTTCCAAGCAGTGGCTGCCTTTAACCCCTTGGGGGCTGGATCACGATTCAGCGCCAACAGGTGCCGGATCGCGGTCCCCTCCTGGAGTTGGCCGACATCTTGGATGTCAACCAAGCTTTCAGGATCTCCCCCTGCCTACTGGCATCATCGCTCATGGACGCGATGATGTCAGTTCGGGGGTTAACCCCAAGCTGCCACCTATGGTGCAGAAAGGGGGTTACAATGAACCCCCTATCTCCCGATCCATGGCAGCTAGGGGTTAATGTTTGGTATCAGTGAAATGGCCAGAGCATGGCCTTTCCAATGACACTAAACATGACCATGTGAAATGTAAATAAAAAATAAAAAAGTTTTTTTTGTTTCCTTAATAATATTGCTCCCATTTCAATTATAATGTGAACAATGATGCTGCACTAACAATTTTTTCTATGGGGGAAAAATTTAACGACTCCCCATTTCTAATTTTTATTAACAAATATACCCCATAGAAAATATAACCGCAAAGGCTCGCATGATAAAATGTGAAAAAAAAACACTTTTCACGCTGTAGATCAGGGCTCAAAATTTCAGGTCCTGAGCTACTAGCCAGGCCTTAAGAGTTACTCGCCACCAGTTGCCTCACCCAACCCTTACCCTTAACTCCGCCCCTAAAACACACGCTCAATATAACAAAGCAATGTAAACATAAAGGAAGTTAATGTGCGGTGTGTATGAGCGTATCACTGAGCACCTCAGTAATAAAACTCACAGTAATGTGCGGTGTGTATGAGCGTATCACTGAGCACCTCAGTAATAAAACTCAGTAATGTGCGGTGTGTATGAGCATATCACTGAGCACCTCAGTAATAAAACTCACAGTAATGTGCGGTGTGTATGAGCGTATCACTGAGCACCTCAGTAATAAAACTCAGTAATGTGCGGTGTGTATGAGCGTATCACTGAGCACCTCAGTAATAAAACTCACAGTAATGTGCGGTGTGTATGAGCGTATCACTGAGCACCTCAGTAATAAAACTCAGTAATGTGCGGTGTGTATGAGCATATCACTGAGCACCTCAGTAATAAAACTCACAGTAATGTGCGGTGTGTATGAGCGTATCACTGAGCACCTCAGTAATAAAACTCAGTAATGTGCGGTGTGTATGAGCGTATCACTGAGCACCTCAGTAATAAAACTCACAGTAATGTGCGGTGTGTATGAGCATATCACTGAGCACCTCAGTAATAAAACTCAGTAATGTGCGGTGTGTATGAGCGTGAGTTTTATTACTGTGGAGCTCCGGGATACGCTCATACACACTATGCATTACGCTCATACACACCATGCATTACGCTCATACACACCATGCATTACGCTCATACACACCATGCATTACGCTCATACACACTATGCATTACGCTCATACACACGGCACATTACTGTATCAGCGCGCACTCTGGAGCTTTACTCATATATATATATATATATATATAATATATATATATATATATATATACTATATACCCAGGATGCAAAAAAAATAGAAATTGCAGATGTCATTTGCATATCTTTCCCAGAGTTCCGTGCTGCATATGGGGAATGTAGCACATGAGCTCTGATGCTGTTCTTTGAATTGCTGGGATGTGTAAATGACCTCTGCAATAATAAGCATTAATATATATAAAAAAATCACAACTATAGCAGTACTTAGTGATGCCGTTAGTCCAATAAAAAGGTATCACTACGTACTGCTATACTCGTGATTTTGGCATCTGGACTAACACGCCTATCCCACGCACATATACACACTCACGCGCACATATACACACCCAGCTCACGCGCACATATACACACTCAGCTCACACGCACATATACACACTCAGCTCACGCGCACATATACACACCCAGCTCACGTGCACATATACACACCCAGCTCACGTGCACATATACACACCCAGCTCACGTGCACATATACACACACATAAATTCTAAAAGATAGGTTGACAGGAAAGCAGGAGGGATAGATAAAACTTCATTAGAGAATCTGTGCAGTACTCTGGCCTTGCAGGGGTTAAACAGAATGAATGCAGCAGACCCCCCCCCCCATGACACATACCTCTGCTCAGCTGAGTGTTAAATCAGGATGGGGGAATCCAATCGGCTTTTTTTTTCCATGCAGGAACACTTCTGGGCTCTGGGTCAGCACACTTGACACAGACCACCCGGCAGCTGGCAGAGTGCAGATGCTGGGAAGATGTGAAAGCACATCTCTCCCAGCGTTGGGGTCCGTCCCTGCTTGCGGTGCCGCCCCCTCTCCTTCCTCGCTACGCACTAAGCAGACAGTAGGAATGCCAGTGACGGCTCCATGCTGACGCTGGCATTCCAATTACAGCCCAATTTTCACTCTCCCCCCCCCAATTTCTACTCGCAAATTGCGAGGGGGCGAGTGCAAATTTTGACCCCTGCTGTAGAGGATTGAAAATTCTAATTTTATTGCATTTTTTTGTTACAATATTCAGGCAGGACATGATGTATACATATAATAATGATATATTATGAATCTGCCGGAAAGAATGATATATAATATGTCTGGGTCATATAATAAAACGTGGCTTCAAGTAGCATTTAAACAGGATGAGCAAAAGCAGTAAAAATGAGCTCAGCACAGAGGCGTGAAATGGCTCAGCAGCTAAAGGGTTAATGCACTGCAGACAAGCTAAGCCGTGGGTCTGTCTTCCTGCCTCTGATTGGCTTCTGCTGCTTCACATGCTGCCTCCGGCCTCCTCCTCCCCCCTGAGCTCAGTCTCTGCTGCTTCACATGCTGCCTCCGGCCTCCTCCTCCCTGAGCTCAGTCTCTGCTGCTTCACATGCTGCGTCCGGCCTCCTCCTCCCTGAGCTCCGTCTCTGCTGCTCCACATGCTGCCTCCGGCCTCCTCCTCCCTGAGCTCCGTCTCTGCTGCTTCACATGCTGCCTCCGGCCTCCTCCTCCCTGAGCTCCGTCTCTGCTGCTTCACACGCTGCCTCCGGCCTCCCCCTCCCTGAGCTCCGTCTCTGCTGCTTCACATGCTGCCTCCGGGCCCCTCCTCCCTGAGCTGCGTCTCTGCTGCTTCACATGCTGCCTCCGGCCTTTTCCTCCCTGAGCTCCGTCTCTGCCTCTTCACATGCTGCCTCTGGCCCCCTCCTCCCTGAACTCCGTCTCTGCCGCTTCACATGCTGCCTCCGGCCTCCTCCTCCCTGAGCTCCGTCTCTGCTGCTTCACATGCTGCCTCTGGCCTCCTCCTCCCTGAGCTCCGTCTCTGCCGCTTCACATGCTGCCTCCGGCCTCCTCCTCCCTGAGCTCCGTCTCTGCTGCTTCACATGCTGCCTCCGGCCTCCTCCTCCCTGAGCTCAGTCTCTGCTGCTTCACATGCTGCCTCCGGCCTCCTCCTCCTGAGCTCAGTCTCTGCTGCTTCACATGCTGCCTCCAGCCTCCTCCTCCCTGAGCTCCGTCTCTGCTGCTTCACATGCTGCCTCCGGCCTCCTCCTCCCTGAGCTCCGTCTCTGCTGCTTCACATGCTGCCTCCAGCCTCCTCCTCCCTGAGCTCCGTCTCTGCTGCTTCACATGCTGCCTCCGGCCTCCTCCTCCCTGAGCTCCTTCTCTGCTGCTTCACATGCTGCCTCCGGCCTCCTCCTCCCTGAGCTCCGTCTTTGCTGCTTCACATGCTGCCTCCGGCCTCCTCCTCCCTGAGCTCCGTCTCTGCTGCTTCACATGCTGCCTCCGGCCTCCTCCTCCCTGAGCTCCATCTCTGCTGCTTCACATGCTGCCTCCGGCCTCCTCCTCCCTGAGCGCCGTCTCTGCTGCTGGTTTCCCAGTAAACCCCCGGTTCCTCTCAGGACAGATGCTGCTTCCCGGGTGATTTCACCCTCTCCCTCCTGAGACAGCTTTGTTTTTACTCTTCCTGGTGTTAAGCCGCCCCTCCCCCTATGCTCTCTGCATTCTGCTTATCAGTACCAACACCATGTCTTATTCGCTCAGGGGTGATTTAAAACCCATGAGCAAACACACAGGACTGCACAGCAGCCACGAGGCGGCAGAGCTCAGCCGGTCAGGCAGGTGTTAACCCTTTATGTGCTTCATGAGAGTGTTCACTGCCGGCAAAAGGCTAATGAGCCCTGAACCTACAGAGGTGAAAAAAATGTCCGAAAACTGTGTGTGCAGAGCCCCCCCGTGTGCAGAGCCCCCCGTGTGCAGAGCTGATTTGAAAAAAGTTTTAAAAAATCCCCAAAAATATTGTAACTAATATTGATTTTCCTTTTATTATTTCCTCTTTTCCTATTAGGGATGAGCCGAACACCCCCGAGTTCGGTTCGCATTCGAACTTTTCAAAAGTTCGATTTCGAACTCAAACTCGAACACAAACTCAGTGCAAGTCAATGGGACTCAAAGTTCGATTTTTAGAGTGCCCTCCAAGAGGGCAAATATATTAGATATTTGCCATAAAAGTTGTATGGGGGTCCGGGTAGTGCCCTGGGGGACAGTAAAAAAGGACAAAAAGTAAAAAAAAAAGTTTTTAAAAGGGACAGTGAGTTTTCCATGAAATAAGGGTTAAGAATAAAAACGAAAAATTCCTTCAAATATCGTGCCTAGGAGGTCCCCATAACCTGCCCGTGAAGTGGCGGATTTCTAGGATGTATAGAAACATTTAAAAACAATGTCCGGGTCCAGGTAGTGCCCTGGGGACAGGAAACAAGGACAAAAAGTAAAATAAAAAGAAGACGTTTTTAACCCCTTCACTGCTGACGACGTTTGGGACACATCCTCAGTTACCCGCTGTATGCTGAGGAGGACGTGTCCCACACGTCATCAGCTTTGCGGGACCCCCGGCGGAGATACTCACCTCTCTGTCCGGGGTCCCGCGGCGTTCTGACTTCAGCATCCTCAGACGCTGAAGTCAAGCTGCTCCCGACGTAAATGACGTCATTGCGCAAATAATAACCCATAAAATAAGGGTTAAAAATAAAAACAAAAAATTCCTTCAAATATCGTGCCTAGGAGGTCCCCATAACCTGCCCGTGAAGTGGCGGATTTCTAGGATGTATAGAAACATTTAAAAACCATGTCCGGGTCCAGGTAGTGCCCTGGGGACAGGAAACAAGGACAAAAAGTAAAATAAAAAGAAGACGTTTTTAACCCCTTCACTGCTGACGACGTTTGGGACACATCCTCAGTTACCCGCTGTATGCTGAGGAGGACGTGTCCCACACGTCATCAGCTTTGCGGGACCCCCGGCGGAGATACTCACCTCTCTGTCCGGGGTCCCGCGGCGTTCTGACTTCAGCATCCTCAGATGCTGAAGTCAAGCTGCTCCCGACGTAAATGACGTCATTGCGCAAATAATAACCCATAAAATAAGGGTTAAAAATAAAAACAAAAAATTCCTTCAAATATCGTGCCTAGGAGGTCCCCATAACCTGCCCGTGAAGTGGCAGATTTATAGGATGTGTGGAAACATCACCATCACAGACCCACACGACAGCTAGCACTCCCAGTCTGCATACAATGTATCAAATTCATGAGACTGGACTAATTAGAAGCACATGTTATTTCCAAACACTAATTAAACAACTGTTGTTTACGCCGTTTGAGAGCACAGGTCATTTAGAGGTGAGAATCTTTGCACCTAGACATTAGTTTTTAATTCAATATCTAATAAACCGTTGCTTAGAATATTCTGCAGTAAAGAGTCTCTTTATTTCTAGATTTTTTATTATTTTTTAAGCATTCTTTGTACTTTTTTCAATTTTTTTTTCCGAACTCTAATCGAACATGCCAAAAAGTTTGAAGTTCGCGAACTGCCGATGTTCGAATCGAACTCCAAACTGATCGAACCGAACAACTCATCCCTATTTCCTATATATGATGAGCAGCCAGAAAACATAAGTACAATGCAAATCCAACACACACAATAAGATCCTGTGAGCAAAGCAGGCTGCAGTGTGCGAATAAAATATATGCCACAGTTTGATAAGCTAATACTGCTTAGCATACTGCGGACTGCACCAACATATTCCGCAGCGCCGTATAAAATGTGTGAACAAGGGATGATACATTTTGTATCCGAAACTGGCACTTGCAGCTATTGTTGAAATTATTTGACATATCCGGGCAAGTATATTGGGCTACCACGTTAATTCATTGAACAAGTAGATTTTTTTAAAATTTCCACACCCCTGTAGGTGTGTGTGTGTGTGTGTGTGTATATGTGAGGTCTGATGTGCCTCAGGGGAGTATCCAGGGGGGGTAATGGGGCAATTCTCCCCCCCCCCGAGAGAATCATCGCCACCGGCGTTCTACTCCCTACGAGGCGAGCGGCCGCTGGCATGCAGCTTGGCCACTCGCCTGGCATGGAAACCACCTGACCAGCGCATACTCTCGCGAGAACGCGGCTGGTCAGGTGGTTCCCATCCTAGGCATGCGGCCAAGCTGCATGCCAGCGGCCGCTCGCCTCGTAGGGAGTAGAATGCCGGCGGATACGCGGAGCCTGGCAGTGGCAGCAGAGTAGGTGAGAGCTGGGGGCAAATATATCTAGGTGAGCTGCCTGGGGGCAATATATATGTAACCATGTGAGCTGGGGGCAAATATATATATCCATGTGAGCTGGGGCAAATATATATATCCATGTGAGCTGGGGCAAATATATCCACCTGTCACTGAGAACCCAACACCAGCTCTTGACCAAAACTGTCAGAATCCCCCCCCCCGAAACCTGTGTCTGGATCCGCCTTTGATGTGCCTGGGTATACAAGCATCTGAGGTCTGGTGTGCTTGGGTATACATGTATCTAAGGTATGATGTGTCTGGGTATACATGTATCTGGGGTCTAGTGTCTGTGTGTGGCAGGGTGTGTGTATATAGGAGGTCTGGTGTCAGTGTGTGCAGTGGGTTAATGGGGTGTCTGGCCATACAATCCAATAGTATCATAAATTGGACAGACTTTCATGAAAATCCTAAATTATTTGATGGAAAGCGTCACATGACTTTAAATAACGTATCGGTACTCATACTCGTTCTTTAATAAAAATGGTATTGGTGTATCGTGAATTGTTGAAAGTAAAGCTTTGTTAGTCTGAAGAAAAAACTGGCTCCTAATTTTTGGAGCTCTTTGCACACACTAGTTCAGGAGAACCTTGACCCTCCAGATGTGTCGAAACGACATGTCCCATGATGCCTAGACACACACGGCTGGCAGTTCAGGAATGTCTGGAATGCCCAGGTTTGCCACCACTGCACTAGTGGTTTGGTATTGCAGATCTCCAGAAATAAAAATTGAGTCTTTTGTTCTTTCTTTTTTATTTTTGAATCTTCTGATGCAGCGAAGCATTAAATGACTGTGAGAAACTGGCGTTTTATTGCTCTATTTCTTGTTTAACGGTTTGATTTCATCGCTGTATACAGAATAAAAACATGTTGGAGGATCAAGAAAAGGGATTTCAACATGGCTTTATATAGAGTTGGATGCCCTCTATTAAATACACTTGTCTTTAGCCTGGCCCAATGGTCAGTTTGGCACCAAAACCGTGCCAACCTCACCTGGATGTGGGTGTATTTTGGGTGGCGTGGGGGGGCAGCATTTCATGTCTTGGTTCAGCCCTGTAGCAGAGGGCTGGAAAACAATATAACATATCAGGCACACAACTCCCAAATCCATCTTTAGGTCCATGTGCCCCAAGTCTAAAGTGACAGCCATCACAAGTAAAAAAGACGTGTGTCCAGATACGTTTGTCCATAAAGTGGATATACTAGTAAATTCTCTTCTGTTTGCACATTCAGGTGTGTAACTCTGCTACTTTGTGCCAAAACCCTTTCCACATTCATGGCATGAAAATGACTTTACATCAGTGTGAATGAAAAGATAAATGAATTCTCTCATGTGCAGTAAGATTACTTTTTACACTAAAACATTTCCCACATTCAGAACATGCAAATGGCTTCTCTCCTGTATGAATTCTCTTGTGTACAGTAATCTTCTCCTTTGTTCTAAAACATTTCTCACATTCAGAACAAGCAAACAGCTTCTCTCCTGTATGAATTCTCTCATGTACAATAAGATTACTCTTTGACCTAAAACATTTCTCACATTCAGAACATGCAAACGGCTTCTCTCCTGTATGCATTTTCTTATGTTCAGTAAGCTCCCGATTTGCTCTAAAACATTTCTCACATTCAGAACATGCAAACGGCTTCTCTCCTGTATGAATTCTCTCATGTATGGTAAGAAAATGCTTTCTTTTAAAACATTTCTCACATTCAGAACATGCAAACGGCTTCACTCCTGTATGAATTCTCTCATGTTCAGTAAGATTACCCTTTGCTCTAAAACATCTCACATTCAGAGCATGCAAACTGCTTCTCTCCTGTATGAATTCTCTCATGTTTAGTAAGAATATCCTTTGCTCTAAAACATTTCTCACATTCAGAACATGCAAACGGCTTCTCTCCTGTATGAATTCTCTCATGTACAGTAAGCTTACACTTTGTTCTAAAACATTTCCCACATTCAGAACATACAAACTTCCTCTCCCCTGTGCAAACTCGCTTTTGTGTACCAAGACTTGTGCTCATGCTTAAACATATGTCACTTTCAGGGTGCAGAAATGTTTTGGTTCTAATATGACCTGTGTGGGTTTGGGGAAGTTCTAATCCACAAGTAACAGAATTTGTAATGTCGGCATTACCCAACACATCTGTGTGCGGATCAATATTTTGGACATTCCCATGCGACAGTCCAGAATTCTCTGGCTCTTTTACATTTTCTTTGGTATCCAGAGTTTCATCTTTGATTACTTCCTCTTGCTTTACTGACAGAGGCTCCATGAGGTTTTCTTCAATAAATGATGCGGTTTCCTCAAAATTAATTCCTGCAGACATTTTCAGCCTCTTGCTGTTCTCCTGTTAAAAAAAACAACAACAATATTTTACACCATCACAAAACCAATGCAGCAAAATACACCTATAAACAAAGTATAATACAACCTGAACCAGGTCCATCATATGCATTAAATATAGAGAGCAGATACACCTTATATACAGGAGGAATATGAAGGATGGAGCAGCCTCTAACACCCAGTGGGCAGAGTTACAAGTTCAACCCCCTTACTGGTATGTGTGCCTGAGGTGTCTGTACGATGAAAACAATATACAACAATAAAGAAAAAAAGCACAAGAAATAAAGTGGGAGGAGTCAAGAGGAATATTTTAACCAACTGAACTTTTTTTTTATAAATAAGACTGTCCACTGGACCAAAAATCTTCTATTGGCCCCAATAGAAAAGCGATTATAACCGAAGAACAAAGAATTCAAAGCTAAAATGAAATGAGGAATTCTGTTAGAGAGGCTGTTTAGATTGGATAAATATGTTATTATTATTATTCTTTATTTATAAAGCGCCAGCATATTCCGCAGCGCTGTACAATAGGCACAGTATAGACAGGGTTACAATACATTGAACAACATTTGACAAACATTACAGGAGGAGATGAGGGCCCTATTCCCGTAGGAACTCACAATCTAGGAGGGTTGGGGTTGGAAAAAGGAGGAGAGGACTGTAAGGTGAGAGTGATTGATGGTTGCGTCAGTGAGTTGGGTGGTAGGCTTCCCTAAATAGGAACGTTTTAAGGGAGCGTTTGAAGGAAGAGAAGTTAGGGGACAGTCTGACAGTACGAGGGAGAGCGTTCCAGAGAGTGGGGGCTGCGCGTGAGAAATCCTGCAGTCTATCATGGGAAGAGGTGATGCGGGGAGAAGCTAGGCGCAGGTCACTGTTTGACCTTAGGGAGCGGGCTGGGGTGTATTTGGTGATTAGTGAGGACAGGTAGTGGGGCGCTGAGTTAGTGAGGGTTTTGTAGGTAAGGATAAGGATTTTGAACTTAATTCTGCAGTGGATGGGGAGCCAGTGAAGGGACTCGCAGAGGGGAGCGGCAGAGACAGAGCGGCAGGTGAGGTGAATTAGCCTGGCGGAGGCGTTCAGGATGGATTGTAGGGGGGAGAGGCGGGACAGAGGGAGGCCAGATAAAAGATTATTGCAATAGTCGAGTCGGGAGATTACCAGGGCGTGTATGAGTTGTTTTGTGGTGACAGCGGTAAGAAATGGCCGAATTCTGGAAATATTACGCAGTTGGTAACGGCAGGAGGAGGAAAGAGACAGGATGTGGGGGATGAAGGAAAGAGCAGAGTCAAGTGTAACTCCGAGACAGCGAACTTGGTTTGATGGGGAGATGGTGATACCCTCCACCGTGATAGAGAAGTCAGGAGGTGGGGAGGCATTGGAGGGAGGAATAAGTAGGAGCTCCGTCTTTGACATGTTTATCTTTAGGTGGTGGGAGGCCATCCAGGAGGAGATGCCAGATAAACAGTCACTGACTTTTGAAAGGACAGGGGGAGAGAGATCAGGGGTAGAGCGGTAGATCTGAGTGTCATCAGCGTAGAGGTGGTAATTAAAGCCAAAGCTGTTGATGATTTTGCCCAGGGAGGAGGTGTAGATAGAAAAGAGCAGAGGACCAAGGACAGAGCCTTGAGGTACACCAACAGATAGAGGCAATGAAGAGGAGGAGTTACCAGCAAAGGACACACAGAAGGACCTGTTGGATAAATAGGAGTCAACCCAAGCAAGTGCAGTGTCACCGAGACCCAGAGAGTTGAGGGTCTGTAGAAGGAGGGGGTGGTCAACAGTGTCAAAAGCAGCCGAGAGGTCAAGCAGGATGAGAATAGAATAGTGGCCGTGTTTTTTAGCAGTTAGGAGGTCGTTGGTGACTTTGGTGAGGGCAGTTTCAGTTGAGTGTAGGGGACGGAAGCCAGATTGCAGGGGGTCAAGTAGGGAATTGGAGGACAGGAAAAGGGAGAGGCAGTTGAAGACTAGTTTTTCTAAGAGCTTAGAGGTAAAGGGAAGCAGGGATACAGAGCGGTAGTTGGATGGAGAGTTGGGATCGAGGGATGGTTTCTTTAGTGATGGGGTAACTAGCACGTGTTTGAAGGCGGATGGAAAGGAGCCAGTGGAGAGAGATAGGTTGAAGATGTGTGTGAGAGCAGGGGTGAGGGAGGAGGAGAGGTGAGGAATTAGATGTGAGGGAATGGGGTCGAGCAGGCACGTGGTGAGATGTGAGGAGGACAATAAGGAATTGACTTCCTCCTCAGTGGCTGGGAGGAAGCGGCAGAGGGGACCTCTGGGAGTGGAGGTGACAGATAACTGTCTTGTGTTGGGATGTTGCTTCTGATAGTTAAAGTTTTACTGAGGAAGTAGTCTGCCAGGTCTTGAGCGCTGAAGGCAGCTGTGGGGGGAGGTGCAGGTGGTTAGAGGAGGGTGTTGAAGGTGGACCAGAGCCGTTTAGGGTTGGAGGACAGCGTAGATATAAGAGATGAGAAGGAGGATTGTTTGGCCAAGTGGAGGGCAGAGGTGTATGACCGGAGAATAAACTTGAAGTGAACAAAATCAGCTTCAGAGTGGGATTTCCTCCAGGCACGCTCTGCAGTGCCGGAGCATCTTTGCAGGTAGCGTGTCTGGAGGGTGTGCCAGGGCTGAAGCTGGCGGCGTGGGGCCTTACAGAGTCGAAGAGGAGCAAGAGTGTCTAGAGCAGAGATAAGAGTAGTGTTGTAGTGATTAGTGGCAGCATCAGGGCAGGTGAAGGATGAGGTGTGAGGGAGGTGGTGAAGTAGATTGGAGAATTGATGGGGGTCCACAGCATGTAGATTTCTGCGAGTGTGTGTGCGGGGTGGGGGAGCAGGGTGTTTAGGAAGTCCAGATAGGTTGAAAGAGAGAAGGTGGTGGTCAGAGATGGGGAAAGGGCGACAGTTGAACTCAGAAATAGAGCAGAGGTTGGAAAAGACAAGGTCAATAGCGTGACCGTCACGGTGGGTAGGGAGGAGGGAGGATTGTGTGAGTCCAAGGGAGAACGTGAGTGAAAGAAGTTTGGAGGCAGCAGGGGCGGAAGGATCATCAATGGGAATGTTGAAGTCCCCGAGAATTAGGCATGGAAGATTAGAAGACAGGAAGTGAGAAAGCCAGGTAGCAAAGTGGTCAAAGAACTGGGAGGTTTGTCCCGGTGGGCGGTAGATGACTGCCAACCTGAGGGCCGGAGGAGAGAACAGGCGGATGCAGTGTGTCTCGAAGGAGGAGAAGGAGAGGGATGGGGGTGGAGGGAGATGCTGGTAGGTGCAGGTGGGAGAGAGCAGGATTCCGACCCCGCCACCATTTCTCTCACCCGGTCTGGGGGTATGGCTCAAGTGTAGACCGCCATGTGAGAGAGCAGCAACGGAGGCCGTGTCAGAGGGAGTTAGCCAGGTTTCAGTTAAAGCTAGGAGGTTGAAGGAGTTTGAAAGGAAGAGGTCATGGATTGCTGTGAGTTTGTTGCACACAGAGCGAGCGTTCCAGAGGGCGCAGGAGAAAGAGGACAGGCGCTGAGGGATTATGGGAATGAGGTTGCTGGGCTTGAAGGGAGGTGATTTATGTGCGATGGAGATAGGATGAGAGGGAAGTATTGGATGTGTTGTGGGGCCAGGGTTAGGGGATATGTCACCTGCATAGAGTAACAGCAGGAGGGTGAGAAAGAGAAGGTGGGAATGGGATTTGTGGGAGTGGGAGTGATTGGCAGCACGAGAGTTAGAGGGAGACCATGTTCTGAGGAAACAAAGGAGCTCAGGCGAGGCCATCATGTGGGACGAGAGGAGGGAGGGAGAGATGCAGATAGTGTAGGGGTCGGTGGTAGAGGGGCAGGAGTTCCATTTAAGGAGAAAGGTAGAAGTAAAGAGTAGAAGCGTGAGAGAAAGCATGATATAGACGTGCGTTTACCCAGAGTAAAAGTGGGCCTTGCAGTTCCTTCCTCCAGTCCCGCAACTCCAGGAAATCAACTCTAAAGGTCCACTTAGGATGCCACTCAACTCCAGGAAATCAACTCTAAAGGTCCACTTAGGATGCCACTCAACTCCAGGAAATCAACTCTAAAGGTCCACTTAGGATGCCACTTGGGGATGTCACAAGAGCCAAGGCTCAAATGGAGCCAGTGTTAGTTGTTATATAGGGCGGACTGATTGCATTCAGGCAGTTAAAAGGTAAACACCTGATGCTGGATGGGCTGTGTCAATAGGGCAGGAGATTCACATGCTAATTAGCAAAGCAAATGGTGGAGAAAGGAGACAAAAAAAAAAAAAAAGAGACCAAGGTAACGTTACAATGTGGGTGCTTGCAAATACTGGGTGATGGGGGTCCTACCAGCAAAGGTATGCAGGGGATCAGTTGGGGTTTGGGTGTCTGGATACTGGGTGATAAAGTCTTACCAGCAAAAGTATGCAGAGGATCAGTTGGGGTGTGGGTGTCTGGATACTGGGTGATAAAGTCTTACCAGCAAAAGTATGCGGGGGATCAGTTCGGGTGTGGGTGTCTGGATACTGGGTGATAAAGTCTTACCTGTGGAGAGAGGAGACACAGGAATTCGGGATCATGATGGTGGATGGCATAGGGCATCATGGATAAAATTCCAGGAAATCAAGTCTAAAGGTCCACTTAGGATGCCACTTGGGGATGAAAATCTGTGTTTTTCCAGAATATTTTTAATTTGCAAGAACATAGAGCTTGATAACCTGTCAAAATTTATTTATTTATTTATAAAGGATTTTACCAGGAAGGATACATTGAGATTTCTCTCGTTTTCAAGTATGTCCTGGGTTCAAGAGCATTAAAATGTTACAGTTGTTACAGAAATACAAAGTAATAAAATGCAAGATATTAAACAAAACAAAATACAGATTTACACAGAAAATAAATATGTAGGAAATAAAGTCATTATGTTACATGTTTACAGGTGCATTCTGTATATAGTGACTGTGTTGCATGTTTACAGGCGCATTCTGTACAGAGGTATGTTAATAGGGAGCTCGAGTGACCTAAGACTGGCCGAAGATTTGATGATGTCTGGGAGGCTATTCCATATTTGCGGTGCTCTATAGGAAAATGAGGATGGAGCCACTTTCTTTTTGTTTTGTGGTATTGCAAGTAAGGTGCTGGTCCTGGATCGGAGGTTATAGGATGAGGGAACTGCTGGGGGAAGCAGCCTATTCAGGTAGGGTGGCAGCTTCCCAGAAAAGCTCTGAAACACCAGGTTGGAAAGGTGAAGGTTGCGTCTAGACTCCAGCGACGGCCAGTTTAGCTCTTTTAACATGTCACAATGGTGGGTCATGTAGTTACATTGTAGCACAAAGCAGAAGAATGAGTTATACAATGTAGTAAGTTTCTGGAGGTGTGTTTGCGGGGCGGCGCATACACTACATCTCCGTATTCAATAGCCGGCATAAGCATTTGTTGTACAATTTGCTTTATTACCGCGGGGCTCAGACAGGATTTGTTTCTGTACAGGGCACCTAGTTTGGGGTCAATTTTAGATGAGAGTTTTTCAATGTGGGCCCAAATGATAGATTAGGGTCTAACCTTATACCTAGATATTCGAGAGCAGTGACTGTGGTCAGCGTGCCATTTGATTTTGTCCTGACACATAGATGGGGATTTTGCAATTTGTGTAGTTTAGGTTTTGTTACAAAGATCATGGTGACATTTTTGTCAGTATTTAAAAAAAGTTTGTTGTGTTTGATCCACTTTTCTACCTCTGAATTGGTCTTGCAGCACGGCCTCCAGCTGCGGGAGCAGTGGTGTATTTAGGTTTTGTGCTGCCCTAGGCCTGACTAAACTAGTACACCTCCTAATTTAAATTTGACACACCCTTTCCTGTCAAGGCCACACCTCTTCCTGTTATAGCATTCAGTCGGAAGTCACTGCATGCTGGGATGTTAGTAATCTCAACATGCAACGGCAGCCTCAGAGTGATAAGAGTCGAATCACTCTCAGACAGCCTTTACATGCTAAAATCACTGAATACGTTGCTGATTGACGGCAGTGAATCTATTCAGAGAACACCAAAGTGCTCCAAAATGTCAGTGAAATGTCCTGATTTTCAGTGGTTTCATTCGATAGGTTTAATCAGACGAACCCCATAGGTTTCAATGTTTAAAATATTCTCATTTTTATTAAATATTTATTAAACCATTCTTTTAATTTGCAGCTTTATTTTTTAGGCATTTTTCTGTGAATTTATTTCAGATTTTTTTTAAATAGTGTTTTTTTCTGTAACAGACCTTTTTATTATTATTTATAGGACCTCATATAGCATTTTCAGGCATTGTCGTGCAATAGTTTTGCAAACAGCTTTTAAAAGTGGCGTTTCTTTACCCGTCGTCGCGCTCCGAGAGAGTCCAGGCGGGTTGTGGTGTTGTAGTGGAAAGAGACTGGAAGATAAGCCAGGCGACCATCTTGTTCAGAATATTGGTTCACTTAAATATAACTAGGCAGGTTTTTAGCTGAAACTATAATGAGGCACATGTAGAAATTTAGGAATGTGCTGAGATTAGTAGAAAAACAATTAAAGCGCTGAGAGAGAGATCTCTGCTGTTCCAGGCACAGAGAAAGATACGTCAAGGTCGTTGGGGCCCGCAGAAAGACAAAGAAAGAGAGAAACCAGACCATGCTTTATCTGTATAAAAATAAGCATAGTCTTTAGGGAGGTGGGCACGGCCCGGATTGAGTGCGGCAGCAAATCATAAACTGTCAGACTAACATGAAGTTTGCCAATTTATCGTCAATGTATGGAATTCCTTTGTACTAACAATGGGAGGTATTAACCCACGTGGGGTGGAATAAAGTGTCATCGGGAGGTGGGCTAATTGGGATGTACCTAATTACGTATTTGGGGTATAAGACCCCTTGTCGGGGGGAGACGGGGCTCACTCTTTGCGATTCAATCCTGTGTGAGCATTTGTGTGACGACACAATAAAGTTTGCCTTTCCTGAAGAGACTCGTGTTCAGACAATCCTTGCTTGTGTCTGGTCCGGCGCCGTCCTGAAAGTGAACCAGGTGATTCCGGTTACATTCTTGGGGGCTGGTCCGGGATTCGGGGCCCTTTACCAGGACACAGGCAACGGCTGCTGAACACTATAGCGGTTGACTGCAGGTGCGAGTGATCCCGTCGGTTGGGCGTCCGTTGAAGGTGAGCTGACATCTGCAGGCGCCAAGCAGGATTTCCTGTTCAGTGGACCTCGTCTCGTGCCAAACAGACCCCCCGCCCGGGAAGCTGCGACACCACCGAGTCTGAGGAAACAGCGAGCAGCACGGCGATAGGTAAAGTGTCTTCTATGTTTGTATATGTATCAGAGATACCGGTATAAAGGGAAACGTCTGGCCGTAGCCGGATAAGGAGACCCGCGGCCACGGTCTCGAGTGACATACTGAACCTGCCGCATATAGCACGGGGCCAGCGCGTGTCTGGGCCTGGGGGATCAGATGTTAACCAAAGGGTAGTTCTGTGAGAGAAGGAGAAAGTAGCCACGTGGAGTTGCAGAGTCATAGTCAGTGTTTGTAAACAGAGCTTCTGCACGTGGACCAGGAAAGGAGGAGGGATTTCTGTGACTGGGCTGAGAGCCCTGAGTCAGTGCTAGTGTGTACGTCGTGTAGTGAAGGGGGGCCAATTGAGGTCAGCGGTAGCTGCAGAGATAGTGGTGCCGGGTGGGTAGATAGCCCATAGGCAAATTGGAATTGCAGACGGGAGTGTTGTTATAGAACGGGGTGCACATAGTCACAAGCAGGCAAGAGTTAGAGTTCAATTAACGGGATATAAGGAGCCAAAAGGAGGGACGGCGTGCCCTCGGCTAGTAGAAAGAGTTGAATTGTTTATGTTTTGTTTTATGCTGGAAGTATCTGGTACAGTACGTGCTGTGAGTGATTTGAGTGCTGTGAGTGAACGTGCGCCTACTCGCCCTGCGAGGAAGCAAACTTGAAAGTGGACTCCCAAAGTACGTCTCCGGCTCAGGCGACTGCAGTCCGGCTACTGACAGAGGAAGCGTCCCAGACACGCAAGAATTGTTGGCTGAAGTACCAGACTGTAGATTCTAATTGTCATTGCTAAAAAGTAATATCTGTGTTGTAAGAAGGTTACTGTTATTTCTAAGGGAAACAATGGGTAACGGGTCATCCAAGCCCAAGAAGGTAAAGGAGGGTGAGACGCCCCTAGGGTATATGGTGCGGAATTTTGAAGTGTTATATACAACGCATGACTATGGCGTGGAATTAACTAAGGAGAAGCTAATATTAATGTGTACAATTGTGTGGCCACTGCTAGTTCCAGAGTGGCCAGAGCAGGGGTCAATGGACCCGCAGTTAATACAGAGAGTGCATTCCCAAGTCACCGGGAAATGCGGACATCCTGAGCAGTACCCGTATATAGATATATGGAGATACTGTGTAAAAGATAAAAGTCATTTTATAATGATGGCAGGACAACACAAGAAACAGGTACACCCAAATAATAGAGAGAAAGAGAGATCGGTGTTGGTAGAACACCCAGAGGAGAGTGATTCTTTGCCCCCGCCATACTGTAACGGTGAACCCCCTATAGGGTGATAGGGAGCCCCCAATTTGCGGAGATTGAAGCCTTAAGGGCAGGTATACAGATTCCAGGGAACAAACCAGGATATTTTAGAATGATCCCTAAGCCCTGACTGAGATCCTTGAAAGGTGGTCTCGAAATACTAACTAGGCTAGGTCTGCAAGGTGTATAAAACATAAACAAAACATACAATGAATGCAGGTATACAGATTCCAGGGAACAAACCAAGATATTTACAGAAACTAGAAAGATCCCGAAGCCCTGACTGAGATCCTTGAAAGGTGGTCTCGAAATACTAACTAGGCTAGGTCTGCAAGGTGAATAAAACATAAACCAGACATACAATGAATGCAGGTATACACGGATAAATAAGCACGGTACAGTACAGGGGACAGACAGAAGGGAGATCCAAATACAAGAGCCAAAGGTCATACACGGAATATCATAACTAGAGGGGTCAGACAAGAGCGAGATCCTAAACACACGAGCCAGAGGTCATACACAGAACATCAAGTTAACCAGCACACAGGGACTAGGCAAGAAAGACTATCCTGGTCCAAGGATCAAGGGGAGTCCTGGTCCTACATATAGGGCAGAACAGGTCATGTGACCGCAGACCAATAAGCCCAACAGATGGCCTGCAGCCTGAAAACAAAAAACAAACAGGAATCCCTGCTACCACCAGCAGGGGGCAAGGCCGAGACGTGACATAACCCCCTCCCTTACGGGTGACCTCCTGGGCACCCAAGAAAGAAAACACGGATGACATGAAAACGGACAAGACCAGTCACCAGTACCCAGTGGAATCCCACTCAGACTCAGAGTAGTCAGCATGTGCCTGAGCAAGCAAAGCTCTTTCATAAACCTCCAGGTCCTCTGTGCAGATCACTGCACCATTAGAGGCCCGTACACAACCCTCGGCAACCGGGCTAGGGTCTCGTACCTGAGGGTCCGACGGCATAAGTACCTTGGACCTTGAACGGAGTGAATCATCAGTCCCAGGTTGTTTACGGTTAGTCCTCTTGCGTCTCCTGGGCCGTGATCTAGGAGTTCCGTCCACACCATGATACATAGAAGCCATAGAGGTACTGCCAGATCCAGTGACAGTAGTCTTGCCCTGAGATTGTATATTACAACTCACAGTGGAACCACAAGACACAGTGGACTTACTGTCTGCCCCAGAGACAATGACCTTGCCAGTAGACAAGGCCCCGACCGATACAGTACAGGGTGTGTGCATGACTGGTAAACTCTCGGGATGTGGGACATCACCAGGACATGGTACCGTTGGCGCCACAACAGTCTTACACCTCTCCCCAGGAGGAGTATATTGTGGATCATCTGAATCAGACTCCTCCAACAGCCCTTGCAGAATGTCAGGGTGTCTCTGGAGCACTACCCAGTGTCTCTCAAGCATCCAAAAGCCAGAGGGCGTCCGTATATATTCCTTGGGAACACAATGTGATTTGGGGATCACAATACCCTTCAAACCACCAGCTTGCCGGAATTCCCTAATTACTGTGCAGAGTAAGGCAACCTCGGACTTAGAGGGTGTAGTATCACTGGAACCAGAACAAAGTGTGAAAGTTTCAGAACCAGATTGGCTAGGGTTGATCACCTTTTCCTGTCTTCTCTTAGAGCAAGACATAGACTTTGTGACCCCCTCACAAGGCTTGACAATGGTGGGGACAACACTGGACTCACTGTGGGGCAAGGGCACAGTGGTCTCATGTGCCAATCCAGGCACGTCGGCCTCATAACAAAACGTGGTCACAGCTGTCCCGTCTAACCTGGGTGCAGCTGTCATTGCTGACATACAGCTTGTCCCGGACACCACTGGCAAGGTACCAGCCTCAGGCATCACGAATGACATATTGTCAGTACCCGACATGGCTGGCTTCTCATTACCAGTACCCGACATGGCTGGCTTCGTGCCAGGGGAAGCAGACATGGCTGGCTTCGTGCCAGGGGAAGCGGACATGGCTGGCTTCGTGCCAGGGGAAGCAGACATGGCTGGCATCGTGCCAGTGGGAACAGACATGGCTGGCATCGTGCCAGTGGGAACAGACATGGCTGGCATCGTGCCAGTGGGAACAGACATGGCTGGCTTCGTGCCAGTAGATACAGACATGGCTGGCTTCATGCCAGTAGATACAGACATGGCTGGCTTTTTGCCAGGGGAAGTGGACATGGCTGGCTTTTCATTGCCAGTGGGAACAGACATGGCTGGCTTCGTGCCAGTAGATACAGACATGGCTGGCGTTTCATTACCAGTGAGAACAGGCATGGCTGGCAGCGTGCCAGTGGATACAGACATGGCTGGCTTCGTGCCAGTAGATACAGACATGGCTGGCTTCATGCCAGTAGATACAGACATGGCTGGCTTTTTGCCAGGGGAAGCGGACATGGCTGGCTTTTCATTGCCAGTGGGAACAGACATGGCTGGCTTCGTGCCAGGGGAAGCAGACATGGCTGGCTTCGTGCCAGTGGATACAGACATGGCTGGCTTCGTGCCAGTGGATACAGACATGGCTGGCTTCGTGCCAGTGGATACAGGCATGGCTGGCTTCGTGCCAGTGGATACAGACATGGCTGGCTTCGTGCCAGTGGATACAGACATGACTGGCTTCGTGCCAGTGGATACAGACATGACTGGCTTCGTGCCAGTGGATACAGACATGGCTGGCATCGTGCCAGTGGATACAGACATGGCTGGATTCATGCCAGTAGATACAGACATGGCTGGCATTTCATTGCCAGTGGGAACAGGCATGGCTGGCTTTTCATTACCAATGAGAACAGGCATGGCTGGCAGCGTGCCAGTGGATACAGACATGGCTGGCTTCGTGCCAGTAAATACAGACATGGCTGGCTTCATGCCAGTAGATACAGACATGGCTGGCTTCTCATTGCCAGTAGGAACAGACATGGCTGGCTTCGTGCCAGTAGATACAGACATGGCTGGCATTTCATTGCCAGTGGGAACAGGCATGACTGGCTTTTCATTACCAGTGAGAACAGGCATGGCTGGCAGCGTGCCAGTGAATACAGACATGGCTGGCATCGTGCCAGTGGATACAGACATGGCTGGCATCGTGCCAGTGGATACAGACATGGCTGGCATCGTGCCAGTAGATACAGACATGGCTGGCATTTCATTGCCAGTGGGAACAGGCATGGCTGGCTTTTCATTACTAGTGAGAACAGGCATGGCTGGCAGCGTGCCAGTGGATACAGACATGGCTGGCATCGTGCCAGTGGATACAGACATGGCTGGCATCGTGCCGGTGGATACAGACATGGCTGGCATCGTGCCAGTAGATACAGACATGGCTGGCATTTCATTGCCAGTGGGAACAGACATGGCTGGCTTTTCATTACCAGTGAGAACAGGCATGGCTGGCATCGTGCCAGTGGATACAGACATGGCTGGCATCGTGCCGGTGGATACAGACATGGCTGGCATCGTGCCAGTAGATACAGACATGGCTGGCATCGTGCCAGTAGATACAGACATGGCTGGCATTTCATTGCCAGTGGGAACAGACATGGCTGGCTTTTCATTACCAGTGAGAACAGGCATGGCTGGCATCGTGCCAGTGGATACAGACATGGCTGACATCGTGCCAGGGGAAGCAGACATGGCTGGCCTCGTGCCAGGGGAAGCAGACATGACTGACATCGTGCCAGTAGATACAGACATGGCTGGCATTTCATTGCCAGTGAGAACAGGCATAGCTGGCAGCGTGCCAGTGGATATAGACCTGGCTGGCAGTGTTCCAGTGGATATAGACATGGCTGGCAGCGTGCCAGTGGATACAGACGTGGCTGGCAGCGTGCCAGTGGATACAGACATGGCTGGCAGCATGCCAGTGGATACAGACATGGCTGGCAGCGTGCCAGTGGATACAGACATGGCTGGCAGCGTGCCAGTGGATACAGACATGGCTGGCAGCGTGCCAGTGGATACAGACATGGCTGGCAGCGTGCCAGTGGATACAGACATAGCTGACAGTGTTCCAGTGGATATAGACATGGCTGGCAGCGTGCCAGTAGATACAGACATGGCTGGCATAGCATTCCCAACCGGAGACACTGCAACCTCACTGTGAGACGAGGGCATCCCATGATTCAACAGATTTGAGGTAGCTATTCTGCCAGTCTGAATGCCTATGGAGGACACACCAGTACCTCCGTAGCGATACCTGGATACATGGTTCCCCTGCCATTGCTTAACAGGTCTTAATACACAATGTTCAATAGTGTGATTTGGATCTGCACAATAAAAACAGAGACCATACAACCTGCGTCTTTCCTTCTCATTCATGGGTTTGCAAGTAGCGCAGGGTGGTGCTGCATCGTTAGCTGCAGCAGGTGATAGGCTCAGAGCCTCCATTAACCTCTGCAGCTCTTTCAGCATAGCAAGCACCAAGTTCAATACAGCTTCATACATATGAGACATACCTGCCAGCTCCTATTATGGGACCAGGATAATGTAACGGTGAACCCCCTATAGGGTGATAGGGAGCCCCCAATTTGCGGAGATTGAAGCCTTAAGGGCAGGTATACAGATTCCAGGGAACAAACCAGGATATTTTAGAATGATCCCTAAGCCCTGACTGAGATCCTTGAAAGGTGGTCTCGAAATACTAACTAGGCTAGGTCTGCAAGGTGTATAAAACATAAACAAAACATACAATGAATGCAGGTATACAGATTCCAGGGAACAAACCAAGATATTTACAGAAACTAGAAAGATCCCGAAGCCCTGACTGAGATCCTTGAAAGGTGGTCTCGAAATACTAACTAGGCTAGGTCTGCAAGGTGAATAAAACATAAACCAGACATACAATGAATGCAGGTATACAGATTCCAGGGAACAAACCAAGATATTTACAGAAACTAGAAAGATCCCTAAGCCCTGACTGAGATCCTTGAAAGGTGGTCTCGAAATACTAACTAGGCTAGGTCTGCAAGGTGAATAAAACATAAACCAAACATACAATGAATGCAGGTATACACGGATAAATAAGCACGGTACAGTACAGGGGACAGACAGAAGGGAGATCCAAATACAAGAGCCAAAGGTCATACACGGAATATCATAACTAGAGGGGTCAGACAAGAGCGAGATCCTAAACACACGAGCCAGAGGTCATACACAGAACATCAAGTTAACCAGCACACAGGGACTAGGCAAGAAAGACTATCCTGGTCCAAGGATCAAGGGGAGTCCTGGTCCTACATATAGGGCAGAACAGGTCATGTGACCGCAGACCAATAAGCCCAACAGATGGCCTGCAGCCTGAAAACAAAAAACAAACAGGAATCCCTGCTACCACCAGCAGGGGGCAAGGCCGAGACGTGACACATACCCATCATGTTATGGGGCGGCTAGAGAAGCTTTGAGTGCCGCGGTTGCGCGGGCAGCGAGGGGGGAGCAGGCAGCTGCTACTTCCCGGCCGGCTCCCTTTGCGCCGCAGCGCGATATTGCGGAAGAAGAACAGGGGGCGGCGGGTGGAGGAGACAGAGAGGTCTCACCAGGAAAGATTGAGATGCCCGATGGGAGCGTATATAAATTAGTATCCCAGGGGGAGAGCGGAGATGAGAGTGAAGATGAGAAACCAGGGGCTACCACTCGCGCAGCGAATAATATACATAAACCCCGTGAGCCATATCAACATAATCCCTATCAAATGCCCCTACGAGAAGTGCCAGGTCCTTTACTGGCGAATGGAGCTCCTGGGCCAGTGCAATACACATATGTCCCATTCACGACAACAGATCTGTTTAACTGGAAAACACACACACCACTGTACTCCACAAACCCCGCAGCAGTGGCCAGTATGATAGAGTCAGTTATGCTCACACATAACCCCACATGGGCAGATTGTCAGCAACTAATGTTGACAATGTTTACCACAGAGGAAAGAGCCCGGATAAATAGTAGCCCGGATAAATAGTTTACTTGCCCAAGCTGTAGCAGATGCTAAGCCCCAGCCAGAAGCGTGGGCAGAGGAACACTACCCCAAAACAGATCCCAAGTGGCCGTACAGCACCGCAGAGGGTATTGCCCACCTGCAGACGTACAGAACAGCAGTAATAATGGGTGTTAAAGCAGGAGGGAAGAAACCCACAAACATGGGAAAAATAGCGGATGTGGTACAAGAATCTAAAGAGTCACCAAGTGCATTTTTGGAAAGATTACTAGATGCATATAGGATGTATAGTCCTATTGATCCGGAGGCAGTGGAGAATTAGAGGTTAATTAATTCTTCGTTTGTGGGACAGTCACAGAGGGATATACGGAATAAAATACAGAGATTAGATGGGTTTTTGGGAAAAGGTATTAGCGAATTGGTAGAGATTGCTAATAAAGTGTTTCATAACCGGGATCTAGAGAAAAAACAGGAGGAGATAAAGAGACAGAGAGGACACACAAGTGTTGTGGGTTATATGGGGAATGGTGGAGGACGAGGTGGCCCGGACAGAGGGAGAGGAAGGGGGGCTAGAGGAAGAGGTAGGGGAGCCCCTAGGGAACCCCTGGGACCCAACCAGTGCGCGTGGTGTCGGGGTGAAGGTCACTGGAAAAACGACTGTCCTGCATTTTTGGCTAAATTTGGGGGACAAAGGGAGGTTGGGGAATCGGGAGGTCAAGGCCCCAATGGTCAGGTAACAGACGGCAGATATGAGAGAAGTGAGGGTGCCGGAGCAGGGTTTGTGGGATTGGCGGGAACGTCATTTGAAGGGCAGGATGCATATTGACAAGGACCTGGGCCCATCCCGCTCGGTAACCATGAGCCCACGGTCACTATGAGAGTGGGAAATAAAGATGAAATTTTTATGGTTGACACCGGTGCCGAATATTCTGTTGTAACTAAGCAAATTGCACCCCCAATGGGAAATGAGGTTGATATTATGGGAGCAATGGGGGTGTCTGCTAAGTACCCCTTCCTCGCTTCTCGAAAATGTAGTGTGGGTGGGCATAATGTTGAACATGACTTTTTGTATATGCCCGAATGTCCCATCCAGCTCCTAGGGCGGGATATCCTTTGCAAATTGCAAGCCCAAATTACGTTTATTCCCGGGGGACACGCTCAATTAGACCTGCCTGAGAGTGGCAGCTCTGCTCGGCAGTATAACCCAGCCAGCCAGCACCCCCGATCTGTGAAAATCGCGGTGATTATGCTAAGAGAGGAAGAATGGCATACAGCATCAACGCCGCCGGCAAGCCCGGACCCGCACACACTACTCCTCAAAATTCCTGGGGTGTGGGCGGAGGAAAATCCGCCCGGACTAGCTATAAATATTCCCCCAGTATACATCGAATTAAAACCTGGTGCAACACCTGTGGCTTTAAGACAATATCATATCCCACAGAAAGCCAAGCAGAATATCCAAACACATTTACAGAGACTTAAAGACCACGGCATATTGAAATTCTGCGTGTCACCGTGGAACACACCCCTGTTGCCAGTACTGAAAGAGGGCACACAAGAGTACCGCCCAGTCCAAGATTTACGAGCTGTCAACGAGGCCACAGTAACCCTACATCCTGTGGTTCCTAATCTGTACAATTTGCTGGCGTTAATTCCCGGAGATACAAAATATTACACAGTATTTGATTTAAAAGACGCTTTCTTTTGCATCCGTCTGGCTCCAGCAAGCCAGCCCCTTTTTGCATTTCAGTGGGAAGAGTCCACCACGGGGGCGCGCCATCAAATGACGTGGACACGCCTCCCTCAAGGATTCAAGAACTCGCCCACGATTTTCGGGTGCGCGCTCAGCCAAGATCTCCTCTCCTTCAACGCTCAGCCAGACAAAGTTGTGTTACTTCAATATGTAGATGATTTATTACTGGCTTCCCCCACAGAAAAAGACTGTTTATCCGCCACAAAAGCCCTGCTACATCTACTGTGCCAAGCAGGTTACAGAGTTTCTAGAAAGAAGGCACAAATATGCAAACAAAGTGTAAAATACCTGGTTTTCCAGTTAACAGTTACCAAACGTGCATTGGGGGCTGAAAGAAAAGAAGCAGTATGCCGAATACCCCAACCAAAGACTAGAAGACAAGTCCGTGAGTTTCTGGGAGCTGCAGGCTTCTGCCGCTTGTGGATCCCCAACTTCGCAGATATTGCCAAGCCCCTTCATCAAGCCACAAAGGGGGGAGAACAAGACCCCTTCCGCTGGGAAGAAGAGCAAACAGCAGCGTTCCTGAAATTAAAAACTCTGCTAATGGAGGCTCCTGCACTAGGACTGCCAGATCACAGCAAGCCCTTCCAGCTGTATGTGCATGAACACAATCAAACAGCAACAGGAGTATTGATCCAGAGTTTCGGCTCCTGGCTAAGGCCTGTGGCCTATCTCTCCAAGCAACTCGACCCTGTGGCCTGTGGCCTACCCCCATGCCTGAAAGCAGTGGCAGCCACCGCAATGCTGATAGCAGAAGCAGACAAGCTGACCCTTGGACAAGTTCTTCATGTCAAGGTGCCCTATGCTGTCAAGGCCCTGCTGGATGTGAAAGGAAGCTACTGGTTTAGCAACAGCCGGATGACGAAGTACCAAGCCATGATGTGTGAGAATCCACGGGTTCATTTGGACCTCATCGCTACCTTGAACCCTGCTACTTTACTGCCTGACAGTGAAGAGGATCCAGACCATGAATGCCTTCAAGTCATGGAAGAAGTGTTCAGTAGCAGGCCAGATTTGAAAGACGTACCCCTAGACAAATATGATCTACAACTATTCACCAATGGTAGCAGTTATATGGATGATGGGAAGAAAGTCTCCGGCTATGCAGTAGTCTCAGCAGAAGAAATTATTGAAGCAAATCCACTACCAGGCCATACATCTGCACAACTGGCTGAAATAACAGCTCTCACGAGAGCTCTAGATATCTCTGAAGGCAAAAGAGTAAATATCTACACTGATTCCAAGTATGCCTTTATGACAGTCCATGCACATGGTGCACTCTACAAAGAAAGAGGTCTACTTACTTCCTCAGGACAACAGATCAAGTATGCAGCTGAAATCGCGGCCCTCCTAGAAGCAGTATGGAAACCAAGCGCTGTCAGTATCATGCACTGTCGTGGCCACCAGAAGGGTCATGATGAAATTCCAAAAGGCAACAGGCGCGCTGACCAGGCCGCAAAGGCAGCTGCAAAACCACAGCTAACAATTGATGAAGCCAAAGTCCTACTCTGCAAGCAAGAGCCTCAACCTCCCATGCCAAACTACGAATTCTATATGAATTGGATAAGATTTGAACCCAAAGGCGAGTTCATTGAAATAATATTGCACAAGTGGCAAGATGATTACGAACTATTAGAACTTAATCATGATTATATCCAATGGCTTTTCCCAACTCAGACACAAGGCCGAAATTTCTATTCCACTCTTCTGAATCCGCAAGAAACACGCCTGATGATTAACACCTCAGAAGTTCAGCAAAGACTACGCAGAGCTTACAAAATGATGCTGAAATTCTTTGGCATAAAAGTAATGGGGAGGAGGAAGAAGACACAGAAATAACCGAAGTGGAACGAGCAGAAAATTTCGCCTCACGTTTTGAAAATTTGACAACCAACCCTCATAATAATCTACGGATTACACGGATACTGTTAAGTTTAGGAGAGTTGGGAGCAGGAGAATACCAAGCCCCGTTGGTAAGGTTCTTCCTCAAGGAGATCCTTATCAAGAACAGACTGCCAAGAATGAAGAAAAGTGCAATGAACTTTTTCATACCAGCAGTAAGAGATTCACAGGACAGACAAGATCTGCTGTTCTTCACATGGCAATACTATTTCCCAAAAGAAGAATTTGTCTGGGGAAACCATGGAGAATTGGCACGATACAAGGCAAAACCAGTGGTGGCTGTACTCCTACCAGCGCCACTGAGTGAATGGACACCCGTGTATTCAGAGAAAGAAAAGAAATGGATGTCGGGAGAACAAGGCGAATATGGAGAAGACAGGTGGTTCCAGCTGAAGAATGGACAAATAGTCCTCCCAGCAACATTGGCTCCTGAAATTGTAAGAACACTCCACGCAAGTACCCATGGAGGGAGAGAAATGATGGAACAGCAACTAGAGCCACATTTCTACGTACCCGGACTGTCAGTAGTCTGCAAAGCAATAGCCCAGCAGTGTGTGACATGTGCCAAGAACAACCCGAGAACAGGCCCATCTCAACCTCCAGGGAAACAGCCAATCGGGCTATCCCCAATGGCATCGCTACAAATAGACTTTACAGTGTTGCCACCCTGTAAGGGATACAAATACCTACTGGTAATAGTGTGTACTCTGACAGGATGGGTGGAAGCTTTCCCAACAAGAACTGAAAAGACTGTGGAAGTAGTGAAGAGTCTGATGAAAGAAATAATACCACGTTATGGGTTGCCTCTCGAGACAGGGTCGGACAATGGCCCTGCATTTATACAGAACTGTTTACAACAGCTTGCCCGCCTGTTGGGCATTACCTGGAAGCTACATACTGCCTACAGGCCCCAAAGCTCGGGAAAAGTCGAGAGAATGAACCGTACCCTAAAGACTCTGATGTCCAAATTGTGCCAAGAGACGTCGCTAGGCTGGTTGGATGTGCTGCCGATAGTCCTCTTGCACATTAGGTGCAGGCCAACCCCTCAATTAAAGCTAAGTCTGTACGAACTCATGTTTGGATGGCCTACCCCTCTGATTAATGGACTAAGGGGGACCTTCGGGCATTGGGAGAAACTAAACTAAATGATCAGGTTGTACTGTTGGGTAAATCAATGCAGAAATTGAAAACTTGGGTGGAGGATAACATACCTCACTTTTTATATCCCCCACTGCATAAGTATTGTCCAGGTGACTCAGTATGGGTGAAAGAGTGGAAAAATTACCCACTAGGCCCAAAGTGGAGAGGTCCTTACCTTGTCCTGTTATCAACCCCTACAGCAGTAAAGGTTGCCGAGGTGGTCCTGTGGATACATCACTCCAGGTTGAAAGTAGCTGCAGCCAGTCCTGAACCAGCATGGAAGGTCGTCGCCAACGAGACCAATCCGCTGAGGCTAAAGCTGACAAAGACCGCAGCCGTGAGCATCTGAATGATCCAACTGAAGACACCCAAATGATTCCACAAGTGGGTGTCTTGAAGGACACAGGTCCTGACCACCCGCCAACGGGGGATACCCCAAGGGTGCTTTTTAGGGGCCCAGCCCCCACCCCTGATCATCCAGAAATGTCCTTTGTTTTTGAGATTCCGGTGGGGAGGGATTGGGTTTACGTAACTATGAAGAGAATTGCCCAAGGGATTTTGACATTTGGGGCATTTGTGGTACTGATTTTGTACCTTGCTAACTTGATTTATGGACTCTCGCAAGGAGCAGGCCCCAGGTGCCAGAACACTGCCGGGAAAGTGGATATTTCCCATATCTGGAATGGTACGCATCCAGTGATGGAGAATCGTACTATGTGGAGGCAAAAGCGAGAGGCGATATCTGAGATTTTGCCAAGAGAACATTTACTTGTGCAATTTAAATATGACTATGCTAAAAAGTCTGGACAGACCAACATGTTGGGTGTGTAGTAGACTGCACCCAGAGACAATTCATATACCATTCGCATCTGTCCCAATGAATTTGAGTATGTTTGCATCAGAAAATGTTACCGTACAGACAGTTGATGTGTCAAGAGAGAAACCAGAACCATTCAGTCCTGGGCATCCTATAATAGGACCAGTGTACCAACCAGAGTGGTGTTTTCAACTAGGCCCAGACAGAGAGACAAGTAACGAGGGTGGGGCGTGCAACTCAAGTCAGTTCAATTGGACATCGTACATTTATATATTCAGGACAGGACTGAAGGCACATTATATATATGTACGATGTAGGGAGTTTACTAGAGACCAAGAGGAAGAGATTGCAAATGTAACCAGTGGAAGGCAGGATATAGGGGACATGATGAGACGGTTGAGACAGTTTGCAATAGCGATAACAAAAGGGATCACTATGTTCATCACCATTTATAGTGAAAGGAGGATACCAGGTGTGTTGTAAAGGGGTGTGCTACACATGGGTACCACATACAGTGACGGGAATGTGTTATTTGGCTAAACTGATCCCGATACAGAAGGTAAGGGGGGAGGACACTGATCCAGATACAACACTTCACCCTAGGTACCCACTGGTGTTTGAGAGACAGAAGAGAGAGTTGTTTAAGAAAGCAGATCGAGTATGGGCTTGGCTTCCGGCCTGGACTGGATGGGGAAGAGAGTTGATGGCAAGAATGAACAGTTATGCCAGTTTGATGGATGAGATTTTGAATAAAACTAGTTGGGATATTCAGTTGCTGAATTTGGAAGTACGAGAGATACGAAAGGTGCAAATGATACACAACATGGCACTGGAACAGATCAGTGCAGCTCTGAATGGATTGTGTGAAATGACGATGCACTATGAATGTTGCACATTCATCAAGAATGCTACACATGATGTCCCTGACTATTATCAGGTAATCCAAGATCACCAAGAAAAGGTAGCACAGTTGCAGGACACAGCAAGGAGGATCGCTGCTGAAGGCTGGAATCCACTTCGTGGGTTCGGAGCGATCAGAGATTGGTTTGGATCCATTCTGAGATTTATTTCACAGATTGGATCTATGATCCTGATGGTAGTGGTGATCTTGGTTGTAGGGGCACTACTGTATCGTATAGGGCTTTGCCTCTGGCCGCTATGCAAGAAGGCACTGACACCCACACAGACACAAGATATACCACTGATGATCCCACAAGGTATGTTTCCAACAAAAATAGGCCCCCCCAAGTATGAGGAACTCGAGAATAAAACTAGAGAGGTGTAATGGCTACAAGTCTCAGGAGAAGAGCCTGAGGCTTGAGCCAAGGGGAGAATGTAGTGGAAAGAGACTGGAAGATGGCCGCCATTATAAGCCAGACGACCATCTTGTTCAGAATATTGGTTCACTTAAATATAACTAGGCAGGTTTTTAGCTGAAACTATAATGAGGCACATGTAGAAATTTAGGAATGTGCTGAGATTAGTAGAAAAACAATTAAAGCGCTGAGAGAGAGATCTCTGCTGTTCCAGGCACAAAGAAAGATACGTCAAGGTCGTTGGGGCCCGCAGAAAGACAAGGAAAGAGAGAAACCAGACCATGCTTTATCTGTATAACAATAAACATAGTCTTTAGGGAGGTGGGCACGGCCCGGATTGAGTGCGGCAGCAAATCATAAACTGTCAGACTAACATGAAGTTTGCCAATTTATCGTCAATGTATGGAATTCCTTTGTACTAACAATGGGAGGTATTAACCCACGTGGGGTGGAATAAAGTGTCATCGGGAGGTGGGCTAATTGGGATGTACCTAATTACGTATTTGGGGTATAAGACCCCTTGTCGGGGGGGAGACGGGGCTCACTCTTTGCGATTCAATCCTGTGTGAGCATTTGTGTGACGACACAATAAAGTTTGCCTTTCCTGAAGAGACTCGTGTTCAGACAATCCTTGCTTGTGTCTGGTCCGGCGCCGTCCTGAAAGTGAACCAGGTGATTCCGGTTACAGTGTGAGGGGGTCCCCTGCGGAGGCACAGCTCGCCTCGTTCTGCTCCTTCCCATGTGACCGACGTCAGCGCCAAATACGCAAAGCGTGGCGCCGGTGCACCACGTCAGTGTGAAGGCGGAGCTTGGCAGGAACGCTGCTGACTGGTGGAGCCGATAGATAGGAGCATCTTGCGCAGCCTGCAGTGTGTACAAGCACTCGAGCAGTCTGCAGCTGCTGCTCATGCAGCCCGCTCGAGTGCTTGTAAACATGCACACACAGCAGGCTGCGTGAGATGTTTCGATCGGCTCCAGCCTGCCCTGCATCAACTTGTCCCTGCCAGATGCATAGTGGCAGCTTTTTTTGCTGCCCCCACCCTAGGCCTAGGCCAAGATACAGCACTGTGCGGGAGATTTGGTTTGCAGGTATAGATTACGGTGTCATCTGCCTACATGTGTACAGTTGAGGCTTTGCTGACATTGGGCAGATCATTTATGAATATTGTGAATAGTAGGGGGCCGAGTATCGAGCCTTGGGGCACACCGCATGTGACGGGGAGGGAGGAGCTGCCAGAAATGGACACATATTGGACACACCGATCAGATACATATGATTGAAACCTGGTTATTGTGCGATCACCAATACCAGTTGTTGAGTTTTTGTAATAAGATGCCATGGTTTACTGTATCAAAGGCCTTGGCAAAATCAAGGAAGATGCTCCAGTTAGGATACCCTTCTCTAGCACGTCACTGTCACGGAGCTGACAACTGGCACTCCTCAGCGAGCCACAAGAAACTGACTTGGCTGTTTTAAAGACCATTTTTACTTTTCCCTCGGTTTTGCATTTCAAATTGTATGGACAATTTTATGTTCTTACTATGTGGTTTTATTGAAGGGTGGTGTATTTTACAATGTATCATTATTATATAAATATAGTGTAAAATGGCATAGCTTTGGTTTTAAAAATACTTGTATTCCTGTAGGTAAATGTGTTTTTGTATAGCCAGTAAACAAGCTTTACTGCTGTGTAATTTATGCAACAGGGCTTTTCCCCTTATCTAGCTGCATGTTTAATTCAAGGGATCTGTGATAGTGTTTCGTGTTTAATCTGATGTGTTAGAACAATGGATTATACAAATGTTGTGTGAGCTGAAGGCTAAAGAATGTAAAGAATGTTTATTGTAAATAACTGACATAATGTAATTAGTATATTGGTATGTTGGTAGGACGAGGTGCGTCATTTTATGCAAATTATGACTGTTGGACTTCAGCATAAATGGTGGCGTTTTGTTCATTAAAAAAGTCAGAGAACTCTCAGACAGAGAGAGAGAATCCTGTTTTAAAGCATACAGCCGTGCCTGGTGTTTTTATTTCAGCGACGCTACACTATACACTCAACCTCAGAAGGCACCGAGCGGCCTTCTGGAAATTCCTAACGGCTCCAGGGCAGAGGAACAGAAGCAGGCGGGTCAAGCTGCTCGAGGCACTGAGGACAGCGCTCCCAGTAGCCGGGCTGACCGCAACGAAGGGGTGTCTGGAGAGTCAGGACAGACGGAAGAGAACGGTTCTGTCACATTGGTGGCAAGCGGTGTGGATAGAGGCTCTCTAACACCAATACACCCTGAGATGACAAACTATACAGCCTGCAAGCAGGACACCCTGAAGGACCTGCTAGAAAGCCATGGAAGGAACGAATATTGAAGAAAGGGTCAAAGGCACAAGTTTGGTGAAACCAGGAGTGAGAAGGAAACGCTCAAGGAGGTAAAAAGACGCCTCAACCAATATGGTCCAAACCCTAGCCTGACCCTGTTCCAGAGCGTTTGAAATGAGGTCTGTTTATTGCAGAAAGGGGAAGCTGTGCAGGACCAGGAAGATTTTAACCCTCTGCATGTGGAATACAGTAAATACAAGGTCCCAGGCTGGATGGAGCCTGGGGACATTCGTGGTCAGGAGGAGAACTGGCTGGCAACTACACCACACACCCAGAGGGTGTCTACAGACTTGGATTGGCAGAGACCAGGGATTTTGGAAGCATCGGCTTCTGCCAACGCCAAGACCCAAACAAAATATGCCTCCGCACCAACCGTGACCGTCAACCCACCCTCAAGTAAGGCTAAAAAGAAGCGGAGGTGTGGACGGGTGAAAGAAATGGAGGTGGTGCTGGAGAGCGAATGCAAATGTTGTGACCCGCTTCGAAGGGAGGTAGAGACCTTGAAAGTGCAACTAGACTTTGCAACCCGGAGCGAGAAAGAGACTGGCCTGCAATTGCACCGGCTACAGGATGAGCTGCGAGCTGTCACGGTGGAGAGAAATGGTCGCTGCATGGAAGTACGAGAACAGTCAGTCAGTATACGAAAATTGTCATCCCAGCTGCAGGTCTGTGAGGACTGTAACATCGACCTACACACGGAGCTCAGTGGTGATCAGGCACAGATAGCGGAGCTGGAGCGCAGCTCCCGTGTAGTGATTGAGCAGCTGGAGGACGAATGGCGAACCAGAGCGGCTCTACAGACAGAAATTACCACATTTAAAACTTGTCTGGAGCGCTGTGAGCAGGAGTTGGAGCAGACACAGCTCTCCCGGGATACTTTTCAGGCACGGGCCTATGAGCAGCAAGAGGAAATACAGCTGCTCCAGAACCAACTCCAGCTGTGCCAACACCAGCTACTAGAAGCAGACGCAGCTCGGAAGGAGAGCCTCGCTCAAACTAAGGCAAGCGAGATCGAGGTGAGCCGTCTGACACACCAACTAGGTGTATTGGAGCAGGAGCACCAGGGCACTGTTAGCCACCTGCAGGCTGAGCTCGAAGGGACAAAAGCACAGTGCCAACAGCTCCAAGATGAGTTGTCCCTGGCACAAGCTGCGAGCACCCATGTGCCCACCACGGAGGAGAGCAGCACAACAGGGAGTCAAGTCATTGGCCCTGTTATATTTTGCATAGAGGAGCAATTGTACCCAGTGTTGCTGGAGGTGGATGCTGTGCTGGCATCAAAGTGTGCTTTGTCCCCAACGAAGATGGAGACCACCCAGCACTCCACCCCTGTGACCCAAGGTGCTACAAGAGAGGGGACCACTTCTTACCTGCCTAGAAGACCAGCAGAATCGGTGAGTGACTACCCGGGGAGACTGCCAGATTCCTGGTCCCAGGGCGAGTTGCGCCCTTTTGGGATTGTGGGAATTGCCGTGGGCTGGGCCCCTGCTAAATGTTCGGGAGGGGGGCATCACCCGAAGGAGAGACTGGGGACTGGGACTGCTGACTGTGTCTTGGTCCTGGGTCTGCAGAGGTGCCCTGGAGACAGAAAGATGTTGGGGGAATTCCAGTGTGCCTGCTAGCAAACGTTTTGTGTCTGGACTGTGGTGGCCTGTTGCCTGGCAGACTCTACTTCGGTGAGTCCTTGGGAGCACTGGACAAGAGGGTTGGCTTGCCTCTTACCAAGGGACTATGGACCCACACCCAGGCATACCCTGTAGCGACCGTCAGACCCCGCTGACTTTGGTTATGTGCCCGCAACCTGGAACTTTGAAGATAGCACAGAAAAGGGACAAGGTAAGAAGTCTCGTCAGTGGCAAGCGATCCGTTTGGGATCTAAGCTTGCCCTGCCGTTCTGGAAAGGGGGACAAATGTCACAGAGCTGACAACTGGCACCCCTCAGCGAGCCACAAGAAACTGACTTGGCTGTTTTAAAGACCATTTTTACTTTTCCCTCGGTTTTTACGTTTCAAATTGTATGGACAATTTTATGTTCTTGCTATGTGGTTTTATTGAAGGGTGGTGTATTTTACAATGTATCATTATTATATGAATGTAGTGTAAAATGGCGTAGCTTTGGTTTTAAAAATACTTGTATTCCTGTAGGTAAATGTGTTTTTGTATAGCCAGTAAACAAGCTTTACTGCTGTGTAATTTATGCAACAGGGCTTTTCCCCTTATCTAGCTGCATGTTTAATTCGAGGGATCTGTGATAGTGTTTCGTGTTTAATCTGATGTGTTAGAACAATGGATTATACAAATGTTGTGTGAGCTGAAGGCTAAAGAATGTAAAGAATGTTTATTGTAAATAACTGACATAATGTAATTAGTATATTGGTAGGACGAGGTGCGTCATTTTATGCAAATTATGACTGTTGTACTTCAGCATAAATGGTGGTGTTTTGTTCATTAAAAGTCAGAGAACTCTCAGACGGAGAGAGAGAATCCTGTTTTAAAGCATACAGCCGCGCCTGGTGTTTTTATTTCAGCGACGCTACACTATACACTCAACCTCAGAAGGCACCGAGCGGCCTTCTGGAAATTCCTAACGGCTCCAGGGCAGAGGAACAGAAGCAGGCGGGTCAAGCTGCTCGAGGCGCTGAGGACAGCGCTCCCAGTAGCCGGGCTGACCGCAACAAAGGGGTTTCTGGAGAGTCAGGACAGACGGAAGAGAACGGTTCCGTCACAGTCACTATTTGCTAATCTTGTCTAGTTTGTAGTGATCAGGTTTCTCGGCCTCCTGAAGGAATTCACATCCCCCACATGTAGATGTATTCTGCTGATTGTGTCATTTTACCCCACCACTTGTTTCTCATATAAACCGCTCTCCATTTCCCATTAAAGACGTTCTTCTTCCTGCACTAAGTCTTGTCTCGTGATTGTGGAGAAATACATAGAATTATACAGCGCTCCCTCAAGTTCTGGCGGAGGGTTGTAAGAGAAGGAAAGCTGCTGCGGATCTGCTTGACAGGAGAGAAGGGACGGAAGCTGTAACAGGTTCGGGTCTGGTCCACAAGCCGGAGACCAGTAAAGCCCAGTTGCTGTTACAATAGGGAGTCAGATTTACACAGAAAATAAATATGTAGGAAATAAAGTCATTATGTTACACGTTTACAGGTGCATTCTGTATATAGTGACTGTGTTACATGTTTACAGGCACATTCTGTATATAGTCTCTATGTTACATGTTTACAGGCGCATTCTGTACAGAGTGCGCTGAAGGGATCCGCCGAACAAACCGGTGAACGCAGCCAACGATCTGCCAAACGCAACTGATGACCCGCCAAACTGACCGTCGAATGGTTGATTTTTTTTTAATAAAAACAGGGAATTGTTTATATATTGTAACCTATGTGATTCGCCGGTTTCAACCGATCGTACAAAAGCACCAAAAATCTGGGCATTTTGCCAACTTTTCGATGCTGTTCGGCGTCTCTGAATATATTAACGATTACTTCTCTACGGGATTTCGTTGCTGCCGAATTGTACCCGATTTCACTGCCAATTCGCCAATATTTGGCGAATTGCCAGCATTTTGAATAGCCACGAAATCGCAGCGTACGGGGAAATTCACTGTTCGCTGCAATTCAGGGGCCAGTTTGTCTCTCTCTGAATAACCCCTTAAGCGCGGCCTTATTCCCATGGCTGGGAGACATTTCATTGCTGAATTCACACACATCATTATACAGCGGATACAGCTTATAATCAGCAATATATGCATTTACTTACAAGAAGCCGCTCACTCCCAGCACCCTCAGCCTGGATCTCCTCTCTGGATTCACCAGGCGGATCTGCCGCCTCATAGGGCTCAGGACACAAAGGGTTAATGAATGGCCTGATCACAGTGCTGTGTCTCCCTCCCTGTCCCTCAGTGCTGGATCCAGCCACCTCACAGCTCAGTGTCCCCCATTCCCCTCCCCCAGCATCACGTGTGCCCTGCAGCCAGTCACATGGGCTGTGATGTCATCAGAGCGCGCCCCTCCCCTTGTGTTGCTGCAGGAGATGGTGTGTGTGAGAAGCTGAGCCTCAAACCTGGAAAAAGGTAAAGGATCCAACACCATCTCACAACCCCCACTGAATATTACACACAAAGCACACACAGACTATATGAATACAGACTTTAGACGCACACACATCATACACATGTATACACACGCACCATACACATGTATACACACGCACCATACACATGTATACACACATCATACACATGTACACACATCACACTAGGCTTTTCAGAGCAGCCATGTTTTCCTGGACGCATATAATGTATTCATGCTATTGGGCAGTGCATGAAAAATACCGCCCCGCAGCATGTATAATCCATACACTGCAGGTAGAAATCAGAAAGGAATCCCAGGTGACCTGCCTTGATTTTCCTCCTGCAGCATAAGAATTATACACTCATACACGCCCTGGTAATATCCCGACTCGACTATTGCAATAATCTCTTATCTGGCCTCCCTCTGTCCCGCCTCTCCCCCCTACAATCCATCCTGAACGCCTCCGCCAGGCTAATTCACCTCATCCGCCGCTCTGTCTCTGCCACTCCCCTCTGCGAGTCCCTTCACTGGCTCCCCATCCACTGCAGAATTAAGTTCAAAATCCTTATCCTTACCTACAAAACCCTCACTAACTCAGCTCCCCACTACCTGTCCTCACTAATCACCAAATACACCCCAGCCCGCTCCCTAAGGTCAAACAGTGACCTGCGCCTAGCTTCTCCCCGCATCACCTCTTCCCATGATAGACTGCAGGATTTCTCACGCGCAGCCCCCACTCTCTGGAACGCTCTCCCTCGTACTGTCAGACTTTCCCCTAACTTCTCTTCCTTCAAACGCTCCCTTAAAACGTTCCTATTTAGGGAAGCCTACCCCCCAACTCACTGACGCAACCATCAATCACTCTCACCTTACAGTCCTCTCCTCCTGTTTCCAACCCCAACCCTCCTAGATTGTGAGTTCCTACGTTAACAGGGCCCTGATCTCCTCCTGTACTGTTTGTCAAATGTTGTTCAATGTATTGTAACCCTGTCTATACTGTGCCTATTGTACAGCGCTGCGGAATATGCTGGCGCTATATAAATAAAGAATAATAATAATAATAAATAATAAAATAAAGAGACTCTTTACTGCAGAATATAATAATAAACGGTTTATTAGATATTGGATTAAAATGGGAATATTTTTAACATTGAAGCCTATGAGATTCAAAAACCTTTCCTACCCATTGTTGCTCAAACATTTCCCATGGCTTCAAATCGAGTTTAAACATTAGCAAAAGCGGTAAAAATTAGCTAAGTGCACAGCGGTGAAATGGCTCAGCACTCAGCAGTGAAAGGGTTAAAAAAAAAATTAATTAAATTTCATTGTTTCCTGTCCCCCAGGGCAGTACCCGGACCTCCATACACCTTTTATGGCCAATATCTTGCATATATGCCCTCTTGGAGGGGTCCTTCATTTTCGAACATTCGAGCCCCATTGACTTGCATTGTGTTCGAGTTCGGGGTCAAACTTTTTCGGGTGTTCGTGTTCAAATGCGAACCGAACACGGGGGTGTTCAGCCCATCACTAGAAGCGGTTATGGTGAAAACTAAAGTGGACCAGACTCTACCAATATGTATATATCATTATTATAAAATATAGTGAAAAAGTAAAACTTTCAATAATGTGTATCGAGAAGAAAATGAAAATGATAAAAAAAAAACAAGAAGAAAAAGTGACGTTGCTATAGTTTTGCTTTGTTCCTGATTTTAAATCTGAATCGATTAATTCCCTGGTTTTATTGTGCTGCTATATTGACACTTACTGTGATAATAATTAAAAAAGTGCCTCTAACTTTAAAAAAAAAAGGATTATTATGAAATTGTCACGTCCTCGTTGCCCGATGACATCCGGGGGGAGGCCGGGCCCCTGCCGGCATCGCAGGCCGTCCGAGGACGAGGGAAGGAAGGAGGCAGGGTGTCACCTCCTCGGCGCCCAATGCCATCCGGGGGGGAGCCCGGACCCCCGGCGGCATTGTGGGCCGTCCGAGGATGAGGGGAGGAGTCGTGCCGTCTTTGAGGCAGGGCACGTACTGATGGCGTGCACCTGCCTGTTGCGTCTTGGCAACAGTTGCCGCCCAGGGTGGAGCCTGGATCCCCGGCGGCAGGGCAGACGCGCGTCAGACTGTTGCGTCCTTGGCAACAGTTGCCACCGAGGTGGAGCCAAGCACCCTCCCACAGCAGGTGCAGGTACTGAGAGGGAGGCGGAGCGCGTTCCAGTGAGGTGTGCCCGCCGGGTTTAAAAGGTTAGCGCACAGAGACCTCAGCGCGCTGACGAGGAGTGACTTTCCCTCATCGCTGCTCTTGATTATTTCATCGATAAAAAGTTTTGACTTATCTGGCTTGTACGAGGACCCTGAACCATTAACGAACCCGGCTTTCCAATTGACTCTTCTTTCGCTTGACCCCTATTTGTGTGTATCTGTGTGTCTCCAGGTATTTGTGCTGAAGCCTAATCACAAGGCGTTTGGGTATTCTGACTGTGCATCCTATAGGTAATTGTAACAAGCCTAATCGCAAGGCTATATCTGTTAATTACTCCTGGTACTGGTTATATCTGTCCAAGAGGATCCGAACTGTACCACCCTAGGGTAAGCGATGCCGCACACCATTACAAAAATATTGAGAGAAAATTCTTAATATTTCTATAACAGTCAAAAAATATCAGGAAGCGAGAGGGAAAAAGTGGCATCGCTATAGCTTTCAATCGTGACGTGGAGCTGTAATCGGAGGTCTTCCCCATGGTTGCCGGATACCATGCGATCCCAGAGATGATGGAACTGCCTATAATCACGACACCATAGAACTATGGTGATCACAAATAACACACGATCGGTTGGAATTGGCTCCGTTATCCATGGTAAGGGACAGATGACAGACAGGCGCTGATGTGTCCATGTATCGGTTAGCACTAATCGGGCAGTACCCAATATGCATTTAAAGATCACCTTGAATGCTTACTAGGTGGCATGGTAACCATCAACACCAAATAATTGGATTGGTGGATTGCTAATAACAGGAGGAGGCTGGTATAAAAGTAGGGAGATCGGCAGTACTAGTCGGCACTCCTGATGAGCTAAATAACGAAATGTGTGGCGCGCGCCATACAGCCAGGGAACTAAATTCACAAAGCTATTCACCAGACTAGCTAGTTTATGCAAGAGGTGAGGAGCTAATATAGCGGTTTGTGGAGGTGCTCTACAGCTATAATGTGTTGATATGGAACTTCTACTACCCTATTATAGTGGGGGGGTGTGTGTGTTTGTGTAATATATATATATGTGTACGGAAAGATGGGTTTTTATCACTAATTCAGAGCTAAATCACTAAACATCACTAATGTTTAATCTAACTGACCAAATGGAATCAGATTTATCATTCCGAGAAGTTAATGTCTGTGCCATTATGTTTCCGAATAATTAGGTCCTGCAAAGAAGCGGCATTGGCAGATGTGACCCTGTCAGGGTACAGAGATCTGTCACAGCGTGCAATTCTAGATCACATAAGTAAAGTGATGATCAAACTTTGCAATCAGCTCGGGCTCACTAATGAGTGAATGCACTTACGTTTTTTTTGCATGAATTAACCCTTGCCAGATACTCACTATTGAAATATTTTATATACATATGAATTATTCTTTTTTCGGTCATCATTTAAATTTTGCCAATCAATCCATATAGTGGATATAGGAGTAAATTCTCTTCTGTTTGCACATTCAGGTGTGTAACGATGCTACTTTGATCCAAAACCCTTCCCACATTCATGCCATGAAAATGACTTTGAATCAATGTGAATGAATAGATTAATGAATTCTCTCATGTGCAGTAAGATTATCCTTTGTTCTAAAACATTTCTCACATTCAGAACAAGCAAAGAGCTTCTCTCCTGTATGAATTCTCTCATGTCTAGTAAGCTTATCCTTTCTTCCAAAACACTTCTCACATTCAGAACATGCAAATGGCTTCTCTCCAGTATGAATTCTCTCATGTGCCCTAAGATTATCCTTTGTTCTAAAACATTTCTCACATTCAGAACAAGCAAAGAGCTTCTCTCCTGTATGAATTCTCTCATGTGAAGTAAGTTCACCCTTTGTTCCAAAACATTTCTCACATTCAGAACATACAAACAGCTTCTCTCTTGTATGAATTCTCTCATGTACAGTAAGGTCACCCTTTGTTCTAAAATATTTTTCACATTCAGAACATGCAAACATCTTTTCTCCTGTATGAATTCTCTCATGTACAGTATGGTCACCCTTTGTTCTAAAACATTTTTCACATTCAGAACATGCAAACATCTTTTCTCCTGTATGAATTCTCTCATGTACAGTAAGCGTATGCTTTGTACCAAAACATTTTTCACATTCAGAACATGCAAACTTTTTTTCTCCTGTATGAATTCTCTCATGTGAAGTAAGCTCACCCTTTGCTTTAAAACACTTTTCACATTCAGAACATGCAAACATCTTTTCTCCTGTATGAATTCTCTCATGTACAGTATGGTCACCCTTTGTTCTAAAACCTTTTTCACATTCAGAACATGCAAACATCTTTTCTCCTGTATGAATTCTCTCATGTACAGTAAGCGTATGCTTTGTACCAAAACATTTTTCACATTCAGAACATGCAAACTTTTTTTCTCCTGTATGAATTCTCTCATGTGCAGTAAGCTCACCCTTTGCTTTAAAACACTTTTCACATTCAGAACATGCAAACGGCTTCACTCCTGTATGAATTCTCTCATGTACAGTAAACACACCCTTTGTTCTAAAACATTTTTCACATTCAGAACATGCAAACGGTCTCTCTCCTGTATGAATTCTCTCATGTAGAGTAAGCTCATCCTTTCTTCTAAAACATTTTTCACATTCAGAGCATGCAAACGGTCTCTCTCCTGTATGAATTCTCTCATGTAGAGTAAGTTTATCCTTTCTAAGAAAACATTTCTCACATTCAGAACATGCAAACATCTTTTCTCCTGTATGAATTCTCTCATGTAGAGTAAGCTCATCCTTTCTTCTAAAACATTTTTCACATTCAGAACATGCAAACGGTCTCTCTCCTGTATGAATTCTCTCATGTTCAGTAAGCTCATCCTTTCTTCTAAAACATCTTTCACATTCAGAACATGCAAACAGCTTTACTCCTGTATGAATTCTCTCGTGTACAGTAAGGTCACCCTTTCTTCTAAAACATTTTTCACATTCAGAACATGCAAACGGTCTCTCTCCTGTATGAATTCTCTCATGTACAGTAAGATTATCCTTTCTACGAAAACATTTCTCGCATTCAGAACATGCAAACGGTCTCTCTCCTGCATGAATTCTCTCATGTACAATAAGAGTACGCTTCGTTCTTAAACATTTCCCACATTCAGAACATACAAACTTCTTCTCTCCTGTGCAAACTCTCTTTTGTTTACCAAGACTTGCGCTCATGCTTAAACATCTGTCACTTTCAGGGAGTGGAAATGTTTTGGTTCTAATATGACCCGTGTGGGTTTGGGAAAGTTCTGATCCACAAGTAACAAAATTTGTAATGTCAGCATTACCCAACATATCTGTGTGCAGATCAACTTTTTGGACAGTCCCATGTGACAGTCCAGAATTCTCTGGTTCATTTACATTTTCTTTGGTATCCAGAGTTTCAGCTTTGATTATTTCCTCTTGCTTTACTGACAGAGGGTCCATGAGGTTTTCTTCAATAAATGATGCGGTTTCCTCAAAATTATTTCCTGCAGACATTTTCAGACTCTTGCTGTACCCCTAAAAAAAAAACAAAAAAACAATATTTTACACCATCACAAAACCAATGTAGAAAAATACACCTATAAACAAAGTATAATATAACCTGGACCAGGTCCATCATATGCAATAAATAAAGAGAGCACATTCATCTTATTTACAGGAGATATATGAAGGATTGAGCAGCTTCTAACAACCACTGGGCAGAGTTACATCCCCCGTACTGGTATGTGTGCCGAGGTGTCTGTATGATGAAAACAAGATACAGGAATAAAGAAAAAAATCACAAGAAATAAAGTGGTAGGAGATAAGAAGAATATTGTAACCAAAGGAACGTTTTGTTTTTTTATAAGGAAGACTGTCCACTGGACCAAAAAGCTTCCATTGGCCCTGTGACAGACCTCGCTTGTCTGCCTGTCCTGCTCTCCCGGCACCTCCTTGCCTAGATCAGCCCGGCCGCTGAGTTGCTACAACTCAGTGCCTCGAGTAGCCTGATCTGTAGCTCCAGACCCGCTTGGTCTGATCCTCTGCCCTGGAGCCTTTTTGAATTTCCAGAAGGCCGCTCTGTGCCTTCTGAGGCTGAGGGTGAGTACCTTGAATGAGACACCAGACAGGCTGTATGTCCAATAAGAAATAACGGACTTTTATTGAAAAAGACCAATATTTATGTGGTCAAACAGAGGTCAGTTGCATATACAAACTCTTCCAGTCTGACCCAATTATACTGTCACATCAATGCATAAACATTGATGTCTTGGAATGAGAAATCTAATTCCATTAGTTCAATTAGATTAGTCAGTCCCAGTAAACATTGCTTAACATTTCTAACAAGACTGGACAAACAAAACTAATTACATTACCTACAGACAGCAGATTGCAAACTATTCAGACAGAAACAGATAACAGGTCCACAAAGACTAGTCAATGCATTCTTACATAATCACAGAGCACACAGATTTACAGTCGGGTCCAGAAATATTGGGACATGGACCCAATTCTAACATTTTTGGCTCTATACACCACCACAATGGAGTTGGAATGAAACAAACACAATGTGCTGTAACTGCAGACTGTCAGCTTTAATTTGAGGGTATGTACATTCAACTCCGGTGAACGGTGTAGGATTTACAGCAGTTTGCAGATGTGCCTCCCACTTGTTAAGGGACCAAAGGTAATGGGACAGAATAATAATCATAAATCAAACTTTCCCTTCTTAATACTTGGTCGCAAATCCTTTGCAGTCAATCACAGCCGGAAGTCTGGAACTCATAGACATCACCAGATGCTGGGTTTCATCCCTGGTGATGCTCTGCCAGGCCTCTACTGCAACCGTCTTCAGTTCCTGCTTTTTCTTGGGGCATTTTCCCTTCAGTTTTGTCTTCAGCAAGTGAAATGCATGCTCAATGGGATTCAGGTCAGGTGATTGACTTGGCCATTGCATAACATTCCACTTCTGTCCCTTCAAAAACTCTTTGGTTGCTTTTGCAGTATGCTGTGGGTCATTGTCCATCTGCACTGGGAAATAATTCTTCGGTCATCCACCACAGTTGTTTTCCGTGGTCTCCTGGGTCTTTTAGTGTTGCTGAGCTCACCGGTGTGTTCCTTCTTTGAGAATGTTCCAAACAGTTGTTTTGGCCATGCCTAATGTTCTTGCTATCTATCTGATGGGTTTGTTTTGTTTCTTCAGCCTAATGATGGCTTGCTTCACTGATAGTGACAGCTCTTTGGATCTCATCTTGAGAGTTGACAGCAACAGATTCCAAATGCAAATAGCACACTTGAAATGAACTCTGGGCCTTTATTCTGCACATTGTAATTGGGGTAATGAGGGAAGATCACAAACCCGGCCATGGAACAGCTGAGAAGCCAATTGTCCCATTACCTTTGGTCCCTTAACTAGTGGGAGGCACATATGCAAACTGCTGTAAGTCCTACACTGTTCACCTGAGTTGGATGTACATACCCTCAAATTAAAGCTGACAGTCTGCAGTTAAAGCACATTGTGTTTGTTTCATTCCAACTCCATTGTGGTGGTGTATAGAGCCAAAGATGTTAGAATTGTGTCCATGTCCCAATATTTCTGGACCTGACTGTAATTCCATTCTGGTTCAACAAAGAAATAAACTAAACTAACTCACAAATAGTAAAGGTACCTCACACTAAAACCAAGCATTATGCAGTATATTAAACGCCACACAATATAAATGAGCATAAAGTCTGTTTCTTTTGGAGATTCTGCCATGGAAATAAATCATGGTAGTTGAAGTTGGGAGCGTCATGTCAGTTCCATGACAGACCCCAATAGAAAAGAGATTATAAGCGAAGAGGAAAGAATCCAAAGCTACAATGAAATGAGGAATTATGTCAGAGAGGTTGTTGTTATTGGATAAATATGTTGGATGAGAGAAAAAAAAAATCAGTTTTTTCCAGAATATTTTTTAATTTGCAAGAACATAGAGCTTGATAACTTGTCAAAATCAATGAGTTTCTAATTTGCTGAAATACTTATTAGTGAATGAACATTATAAAATTTCCACTTGCCAAGGAGGAGTATAAATTTCCCCCCTAACACTATTCACTGCATAGGGCGTGTGCGACATATCCAGGGAATTCCCTCCATAGTGCATTAGATGTGTCCCATGAACCTGTGCATCTATTGCCTGGTGATCTGGTTCTTCTCCTCCTGTCACGTACCTCTCCTGGCCTCAGCGGCTCTTCCTGTGGCTGACTGGACTCCTGGTAATTCCTGGGCCCCAAGATCTGTCCATGCTGAGGAGACATTATAATTCTGGTCCTTCTCCTTCCATGACTAAGGTCTGAATGAAAAGCACACGCGCGCGAGCAGGCATCCTCCCATATAGCCATTACAGCTGCAACTCAACCGGGAAGTCTGGACACGCTGATGCACGCCAGCTGGATCCAATCAACTCGTTATACCTGACTATAAAAAATCTACAAGCTGAGTAAGTCATTGCTCGTTTATTGTGGTTTACAACCTGAGCCTACCTGTGAAATCCTTACCTGAAGCCTCTTACCTGTGGAATCCTTGCCTGAAGCTTCTTACCTGTGGAATCCTTGCCTGAAGCTTCTTACCTGTGGAATCCTTGCCTGAAGCATCTTACCTGTGGAATCCTTGCCTGAAGCCTCTTACCTGTGGAATCCTTGCCTGAAGCCTCTTACCTGTGGAATCCTTGCCTGAAGCCTCTTACCTGTGGAATCCTTGCCTGAAGCCTCTTACCTGTGGAATCCTTGCCTGAAGCCTCACCTGTTTCCTGTTCCATTGAATACTTGCTAAATTTCTATCTTGCTGAAGTATTACCTACACCAAGCTGTTGATCCTTGTCTCCTGGAAAATCTACTAGCAAGTATATTCTGATATTCACTCTTTGGGGTGCCAATTCAACCCAATAGGCACCAAATCGTACACAAATCGGTGAATTTATATATCAGGGGCACCGATTCCCCTCTCAGCAATCCAAGGGGGTCAACCTCTCCAACCTTAGAAACGTCTTACAGGATACTAGGATGAACTAAATCACCACAGGTCAGTCGAGGTGGAATAACACATCAAAGGTTTATTGAAACAAGTTTAAAATACACCTCAAACGCGTTTCGCTACAATTAGCTTCATCAGTGGGTGTAATGTGCATATTATCACCCACTGATGAAGCTAATTGTAGCGAAACGCGTTTGAGATGTATTTTCTTTGTGCCCTCATTTGCCTTGGCACCCTTGCCCATGCAAGGCCTTTGTGCCTTTTGGAGAGACGCGGATGCTGGCCTCCTGCCAAGTGACCGTGGACCATCGTAGCAAAGCCAACTCTCAAATACAAATGGGCATAAGTGGGCACATATGGATTAACACAGGGCTCAAAATTTCAGGTTCTGAGCTACTAGCCAGGCCTTCTAAGTTACTTGCCATCAGTTAACCTTCCTAACCCAGTCCCATACGGCCCATTTTCCTTGCAGCGATAGAGCGGTGACTCTAAAGTATATATGGCACTGAAGAGGTGTTTGTTTCAGTAAATCCCGTCATCTGTTGAATCCAATCCGTGAATGTCGGGTTACACGGAGGGCATCTGTATTAGGGACTACCTCTGATTTAGATTAAACCCTCATCCATTCTGGTTGGTGAGGGGTTAATCATATTTGCGAAGCCTGCAGGGCTTTTCACACGGTCCAGGGCTCTCTACATCACTCAGCCCTGGACTTACGGCAGCGCAAGGGCTCCTGCCTGTGTGTGATGAGATGTAGGGGGTGAAGAATGAGACCATTTAACGTCCCATAAGCCCCTGCGCTGCTCGTGTGATACGGATAGTGATGCGGGTTACATTATTTTCTTTGGCAGAATTAATAAATGGAGGGCACACGCCAGCGTGCAGCCAATGTATACAGCCAGGGCCAGGATGTGACATTGTGTTGCCTAGGTCAATGGTGAAACTGATCGAGTGGAACCAATGGTTGAGTGGTAACACAGCATGATGTGTCGGTTTATAATTCTTATCCTGGGAGTGTGATTCTCTGGGGCCAATTATGTGTAGTTTTTAATCTGCTGCACTATGACATTTTTTTTTAATTTTTTTTATTCAACAAAAGATAACAAGCCATACAGCAGAAAGTCATGGCGTATTCGAGCAAAAAGGCCTGTACAGTATGGTTCTGCGTAAGCTCGTGCTACATATAAACATATGCATATGGTAACATCTCAGGTGTAGCTTAATACAGAATGCGTAACAAGGCAGTATGATCTACATGTGAAAGAAAAAACAATATAGTAAGAGGGAAAAATAAAGGAATAAATTGTGTTAGGGTCTGTATGAGGCATTGGCATATAGTTAGTAGGGAGGGGGGAATGGTGGGTAAGGGTGAGAGGGCCGTACATTGAGGCTTCTCCTGTATCTCCATGCACCCGGTGCTGCTCCGGTACTCTTGTGTATTCCCTCACCTCCTTTGAGAGGAGGGGGTGTATTGCTCCCCTAAACGCTAGCGGCACGGGCTTGGTGTAAAGCGGGTAGTAGGCTAACCGCGCGCCCGCGGTTGCGTAGGTCCGTGTAGGCAAGGGGTAGAATACTAAATCCACGAGCTATTAAGAGATAGGAATGTCCCTGATCAAGCTGTGGGTAGGGGAAATTTTTCCTCATGCCAGTTGTCCAGTAGTGGGGGCGGTCCAAAGAGGACTAATTATGATGTGCAGAGCCAAGCTTTGAGTTTATTCGGGGGTCAGAGGTTGGTGGGGTAGTAGTAGGGATATTCGGCATGGGGTATGAGATCTACCAAGAAGGGTGTAGGGGGAATTAAAAGTAAGGTAGAGAGAGCGAATGAGATAAAAAAGGAAAGGAAAGAAAGAGGGAGGAGGGAGTGATGAGAGAGAGGAGAAAAAAAAAAAAAAGGGGGGGGTCGGGTCAAAAAGGTAGGTGTAGGATGGTCGAGACCGGGCACACCGCCGCGCCCTCGACGAGACCACAGCCAGGTCTAAGTTTGGGGTATGCAAGGATATCTATGAGGTCTCTGATATAAGGAGCTACACCAGGGTGGGTCATCCCCATGTTGGGGCCATAATGGACTGGCGATCAGGCAGTTTCATCAGGTTGCACCGCCCATTCGGGTGCGGCAAGTTGCAGAGACCACGTACAGGTTCCAGTGGTACCATTTGTGTAGATGTGTCTCTAAGTCATCTTCCGTCCTGGCTATTAAGTCTTCCATGTTTAGGACTTCCCCCATCCGGGTGAGCCAGTCGCGGTAAGTTGGAAGAGCCGAGCTTCCCCACGTCCGAGCCACCATCAGTCGTGCAGTCATGATCATGGGGAGTGCCACGGATTTTTTGAGGGTTCGTGCCGAGCAAGGGGCTTGTGTGAGGAGGAATGTGCCCGCCGTAAACGGTAAGGCCAGATCGGTCACTTCCGTCACCGTATCTCTCACCAGGCTCCAAAACGGGGCGATGAGCGAACACTCCCAGACGTGAAGGTAAGTACCTGTCGCCGCTTCACATCGCCAACAATTCGGCGTGAGTCTGAGTCCTATTCGGAAAAGCAATGCAGGTGTGCAGTACCACATCGAAAGGACTTTATAGGAATTAGATTGCAGTCTAGCTTGAGGGCTGCCGTGATGGGTCAATTCGTATGTGTCTTGCCATTTCTCATCTGGTATGGAAGCGTCCAGCATCAATTCCCAGGTGCCCTCGAAGTTAGGTGGTGAGGGGTTTTGAGCATTTAGTAGTAGTCCATATAAGATCGAGATCCCATGTTGGAGAGGATGTCTAGCTGTGCAGAGGGATTCGAAGGATGTGAGGGGGCGAATCAATCTGTGTCGGGCCGGCAGCGAAAGCAAGTAGTGGGAGACTTGTCTGAAATTAAAGCGTTCCAACATAGAAGGGGGAGGCTCCGGTGTCCCCTCGTCCCATGGAGGGCTTAAGGTCAATCCTCCCGTAAAGTGTAGTGCCCTTGGCGAGATGTTCGCGCCTATCCTCCGTTCCAGGCTGGGGAGAATGCCCGCTGCAAAGGCCGGGTTGGCCGTAAGAGGCAGCAGAGGTGATGGGTATGACGAGAACGAGCACCGTCGGACTACGGATCGCCAGACGCGCATCGTAGCGCCCACGAACGGGTGCTGAAGGGAGAGCGGAGATCTCCGGTCAGCTGCTAGCCAGGGCAACGCAAACGTAGGGTGTGGGGTTGCGTCCCTTTCCAGGTCTTGCCAGAGGGCGCGTCTGCCGCCCGAGGTCCATTCTATTATTCGCTGAAGGTGTGAGGCCTCATAATATAGGCGGAAATTGGGGAAGGCCAATCCCCCCGTTGATTTGGGCCGGGAGAGTACATTCAAGCCGATTCTTGGTTTAGCCTTGTTCCAAATAAAACGAGAGCATTCAGAGCGGATCTTCTGAAAGAACGCCGGAGGGATGTGTATCGGCAGTGTCTGAAATAAATAGAGCAACCTTGGGAGCACGTTCATCTTCAACACCCCTATTCTACCGAGCCAGGAGATCCTCAATCGAGACCACTCCGACAGGTCGCGACTGAGTTCCAACCAAAGCGGTGGGAAGTTCTCGCAATAGAGGTCTTGAGGCGACTTAGTAAGCCAGATGCCCAGGTACCTCATCTTAGAGGAGCACCATACAAATGGATGCATCCGGCGGAGGACCCGCTCTGCCTCGCCCGGTACGTTAATATTCAGCACCTCAGATTTATCCATGTTGAGTTTCAGGTTAGACAATGTGCCGTAGGTCCTGAACTCCTCCACTATTTCCGGTAGTGAAGCCACCGGTTTAGTTACGTAAAAGAGTAGGTCATCGGCGTATGCCGAGACCTTGTGTGTGCCATGGTGACCTGTTACACCGGTGATTGCCTCATTGCGTCTGACAGATTCCAGGAAGGGTTCCAGGGAGAGGGCGAAAAGTAGTGGGGAGAGGGGGCATCCTTGTCGGGTGCCGTTCCTTATTTGAAAAGTATCCGAGAGAATCCCATTGACCCTAACTCGGGCGTTCGGAGAGCTGTAGAGTGCGGCTACCCAAGAGATGAATTCCGGTGGTAAATGCATAGCGCGTAGTGTGGCGAACAGAAAATGCCAGGACACCCTGTCAAACGCCTTTTCAGCATCGGTCGACAGGAGTATCATAGGCACCCCCCTCTGTCGCGAACAGTGTATGGCATTCAGAGTGCGGGTAGTTCCATCCCTGGCCTCCCGCGCCGGGACGAATCCCACTTGGTCCTTCTGCACCAGGAGCGATATGACCGCTCGTAGCCGTCGCGCCAAGACCGTGGCGAAAATTTTAAGATCCGAGTTTAGCAAGGAGATCGGCCTGTAGCTGGAGCACAACTTAGGGTCCTTGCCTGCCTTCAGTAGCACTACTATCGTGGCAGCCTGAGTGTGAGGGTGTAATGTATGGTCCTCTAACAACGAGTTGAGCGTGGCCGCAAACGAGGGGGAGAGTGCAGCGTCGAAGCGTTTGTAGTACAGTGCAGGGAGGCCATCCGGGCCCGGCGCCTTGCCATTTTTCTGGGATTTGACGGCTGCAGTGATCTCCTCCTGGGTGATAGGTTCTCGGAGCGGAGCGCGTTGCATCTCCGAAAGGCGGTATGGAATCCGTGTCTTCAGGTATTCGTCAAGCAGTGAGATCGGCACCCGATCCGGCGCCTCCGCCGAGTGATACAGTGTCGAGTAGTACTCCCGGAATGATTTAGCTATTCGGGCCGGGTGCGGCGTCTCCGAGCCATCCCTCGTGCGTATTGTTGGGACATAGGCCCGTGTGCGTTGTTTCTTCAAGAGTCTCGCCAGTAGGCGTCCCGGCTTGTCCTCGTGGAGGGCGAAGAAGCACTTAGTTTGTAAAATGGCGCGTTGTAGTCTGGGGTTCAGCACGTTCGTTAATCGTGTGCGGGCCTGTAGGAGACGTGTGTACGTGTCGGCGTCGCGCGAGGTATGATGTTCCAATTCAATTTTCCGAATCTCGGATAAGAGGTCTTCCGTTTCAGCCTGAAGCGCCCTCCGCTTACGTGATGCCCACGAGATTAGTTTACCGCGTATAACCGCCTTGTGTGCCTCCCATATGGTTGGTTGCGGTACTTCCGCTGTCTGGTGATCAGTGAAAAACGTTTGGATAGCATCTGTCACATCGGCCCTCAGCAATGGGTCTGCTAGGAGTGAGGTGTTAAGTTGCCACGTCCCCTCTCTGGGGCGAAGAAGAGGTGAAGACCTGGTCATCACTATCGGAGCGTGGTCCGACCATGTAGTGGCCTGGATCTCCGAGGTTCGCACAAGAGGTAGTACGTACTGGGGCACGAAGAAGTAATCCAGTCTAGTGTAGGTGTTATGAACGGAGGAGTAATAGGTGTAGTCTCTGGCGGAGGGGTTCATTGCCCTCCAAGTATCCACTAGTCTGAGAGCCGTTAATGAGCGTTGTATGCGTCGCAGGTGTCGAAGTGGAGTCCGGTGGTATTTAGAGGAGGAGTCTTCTACCGGGTTAAGTGCGACGTTAAGATCTCCGCCCAAGACGAGCGTGCCTTCTGCAAAGTCCTCCAATATCCGTAGGGCTTTAGCCAAGCGTATGTGTTGGTCCGTGTTGGGAAGGTAGATGTTAGCGAACGTGTATGTGGATCCGGCGATCCCGCCCTTAACGTATAGGCATCTCCCGTCTCCTGCACGGTATATATCCGTCATCTCAAAGGGAATGTTAGATGCGAACAGGATAGCTGTTCCTCTAGATTTCGAATCCGGGTTGTGGTCAAAAAAACCCGTCGGGAAGCGTCGGTCTCGTAGGGTGGGAGGGGCTGTGGTGCAAAAATGGGTTTCTTGCAGGAAGGCCACTGAGGTGTGCATAGTCGCCAGGTCTCTGAGGAGGCGGCGTCTCTTCTCGGGTTTGTTAAGACCTCTCACATTGTAACTCACCAATTTGAGGTCACTCTGGGCTAGGGCCGCACCGCGGCCCCCGAGTCCCGGTCTCGCCATCCGAGCAGGGTAGGTATAAGTTTCAAGAAAGAGGTAGGTGCAAAAGTGCAGGTGCGGAAGGTTCGAGTGTGAGAGCGAGAAAGAAGATAAGGTGAAAGAGAAGAAGGGGGAGAGTAAAAAAAAAAAAAAAAAGGGGGGGTGAGGATGAAGGGCGTGTGAAGAAATGACAAGAGGAGGGGCAGGAAAGGGCCGGGCTAACCCGGGAGGGGAGGGTAGGGTGTTATAAATTAGGGGGGTGGGCTCTCAGTATTGTAGGAGGGTGGCGTCACGTCCACGCCGACAGGCGGGAGAAGAAGTGGGGGTACTGGTGCCCGTCAGGAGAGGGTTGTGTCTCACCACCTCTGGTAACGAGGGGGGACTTAGTAGGGCTCTCCTAACTGTTCAGTGGCACTCACCCCGAGAGGGCGTGTGGGGTACAAGCCTGAACCAAGTGCAAGACTTATATACAAATTCGTAAGCATCAAACCGTGTTAAAGTTAAACAGAAATCACAAACAATATATCAATGTAACACAATACAGAACAAAAACTCCTGTCCTCTCCGACAGAGGGTTAAAATAACATATGCAAATGTAAGCGCAGTTTCTATGTAGTTACGTGACCCAGGGACATTTTTAAACCCGAACAGCATGTCAGCCTTACGCAGGTGCCAGTCCGTTCTACTCTGTAGTGTAATAAGGGGCGTAGCTGGGTAAAGCGTGGAAGAGCGAGTAGACACTATGCATCATTCATGGTCCGCCGTCCGACATCCCCCCGCCCGTCCCGCCCCCCATTGTCGGCCCCCACCGCACCCACTCGTCGGTCCGAGTCCCAAACAAGTTCAGCCCTACAAACGCCCGAGAACATTGGTGATCATAATATCCAGCCCTCCTCCCCGGTCTCCCTCCCATCCCCTCACGAGGCCGAGTCTAATGTCCAGTTCGGACAGCGTGTGTAACGTTTGGTGGTGGGGGGAGGGGAGAGGGGTGAAGTGAGAGAGAAGAAAAAATGGGGGGGAGGCCATACCAGGGTTGGAGTCCCAATGTCAAGAATGCAC